>JAVALU010001442.1:895000-1097500 GCA_030770095.1 Gila robusta
TTTCTAAAGCTGTTTCCAGCATCACATGTTTTTGTTTGCATGTTGAGAATGAAGAGAATAAGCTTTCTATATTGCATTGATTTCGATTGCTTTTGACTTGTATAATGCAGGATCACATTCAGAGCTTTAAAGTCCCCCTGTGGTCAATCATTTTATCCCTTAAAACTCATCTCTAATCACCGAAATTACATATTTAAACGTTTTTTTCCTTCTATTCTTCATGTTTTAAAATAGCTTGAATGTAACTCGACACCCTTGCCTCATTTAGTATGCACGGTTCTATGAATATGCAAATGAGCCCCGCCTCCACTCACTCACTCAGCTCAGAGATCCTCGTTGACGATCACACGTTGATCTGATTGGTTACAAGGTAGTTTGTGACGTCAGAAACACCAGCGATTTCAAAGCGTGTTTTTGAGACTGTCTTTGGTTCACTGCAGTTTTAAGGAGAAAATACTCAGCAATGCTGTCGACTTATGAATTTGTACATGGTTTGTCTTAAAGCATATTAAAAACACCACATAGACACATAAACGACATTAAAAACTTTATTTTCACCACAGGGGGACTTTAGAGGTTCAGAAGCAAAGCACTACAGAGCGTTTGACAGAACATAGATCACTCCAGTTCATATGCTCTGGTTTTAAGAAACTGCTCATTTAGTGATGTCAGCTGTTATAAAATGAGAAATTGGTCTAGGACGAATTGCATGCTGTCAATGTGTCAAACTACTGTGCAAAGGCAAAACACTGTAACTACAGCTTCTCTCAAAGCAAATCCTGAATAAAGCATGACAGTTTGATAATACTGGAGCTGAAGAACTCAAGATTGAAGGCAGTTTTCTCAGTGTTTTGCCTGTGTAGATCAGCACAGATTCAGCAGATTAGGATCAGTCCGTCTGTTCTTTTTTCATGTACGATGGCAATGGCAGATTTGTAAGTGGTTCCCTGCTCTGACAGAATAACAGTGTTGTTGTGGCGGACTTCGGACTGTCCCGGCTCATGGTGGAGGACAAGATCCAGGACAAACTGGTCTCCGGACAGATCCCGGGCGTCAAGAAAGCCGACAGGAGGAAGAGATACACTGTGGTGGGAAACCCGTACTGGATGGCTCCGGAGATGATTCACGGTGAGAGTCTTCTTTCATCATCCGTCACGTCGGTTTACACTTTTCACCTTCTGATTGAACCGAATTTTCTTCTTAAATAACGTATCATTCTGTGTAAATCATGATGGTCTTACAAAAAGGTTGTGTGGAATTAAGGAGGAATCATATTTCAGAGAAAAGAAGATTTCAATCATGATACTGTAACTCTGAATAGTTTTAGCATGTTAATGTATTTGGTCATGTATTTGTATTTGGGTTAGGGATGATATGGTTACCAGTTTGACGATAAACCATGATGCAATTTTCAGCGATTAGTATTACAGTTAAATATTTTAATCATCATTAACACCGTATTTGATTACCAGGATTTGAAAAACTCACAGTAAATACTGTCCAGTATTAAGCAATGTACGCAACAGTCTCACGCAGACATGGCATGAAACGTTGGTTTCGTTTTTGTTTGAAAAAATGGCGGAAAGAATTGAGAGAGGTTTTACAACCTTTACAACTGAGGGAATTATATGAATTAAAGTCTGAATGAATTCTATGAATGTTTCTCTGAAGGGAACCGACTGACCTGAGAAAAGCATTTTCTCTTCATCTTTCCTCTGAGTAATGTGGAGTGTTTATAAGCAGAGAGTTTATTATAGGAGTGTTTATTCCTCTGAGTAATGTGGAGTGTTTATAAGCACAGAGTTTATTATAGGAGTGTTTATTCCTCTGAGTAATGTGGAGTGTTTATAAGAGTGTTTATTGTTTACAGAGGTTTACTGGAAAACAGCTTTACATTTACATTTATTCATTTAGCAGACGCTTTTATCCAAAGCGACTATTTCTATCCAAAGCTGTATTTCTATTGTTCCATAAGCGCCACCTACTGACAGATAGTGGATTTACATTTTCATTCAGTCTCTCTGTGGTTTTTATGCGCTGTTGTAAATGTTACCCAGTTAATGGAAAATAAGCTAATGTGCATTATAAAAACTTAAACAATTCGGATAAAAAGGTATCTAGAATTATTTATTGATTATTTATTATAAATCATTTTGGTTAATACTTTATTTGAACAAGTAGTACATATTAGTAGATAACATTATTCAAATCGTTGTTAAGGATTTTGAATGTTAAAGGGGAACTTGGCAACTATTTCAACTTAATAAAACCGTTTAGAAATCATTTGGATGGTTTAATAACCTGTTCTGGTGAGAATGGTGACTTTCCCCGCTCCCCCCAGCGTTCCCAGGCGGAAAACCAACCTTGCAACATGTGGACTAACGTCCCGGTAAGTTGGAAATAGGAAGTCTCGTGAGAAGCGAGAACGAGCGAGAAACACAAACTGCTTTACAGCAATTCGACATAAACACACACGCCGCCCTCAATGTGTGTGATGTATTACCCACCTCGGTAGACAAACTCCACACGATAAAGTTGGCCGGCTCCGATAATAACAAATGCACATGAGCAGCGGTAGAAAGGGGGAGGAGGGGCCGCAAGTGAGTTTTTTTACGACATTGTTGTGAAATATACGCCTCACAGCTGTAGGGGGAGCTCGATGAGAAAACATGCGACAACAAAAGTGAAAATCAGCGTAGAAATGGCTAGAGTTGCCGAGTTCCCCTTTGAAATAGTGTTCTCCTGAGAAACAGGTTGGGAACCGCCGCCGTAGCAGATCTAGGCAGGTGGAGCTGGGGAGGTGGAGGGGTTCAGAGGAACTAGCTTACAGCAAACACTGAGTCAGACTATTAAACTGTTGAGCAAGCAATTTTATTGGCTGCAGGATCAGCAGAAGCCAATCAGCTTGAGCCATGCGGTATTACAGACCGGTCAGCCAGTGGCCTCTAGAGTTTCATGACTGAACGAGATATTTATTAAATGTTCTTAGAAATGTAATACTAGTGATCATGTTTGTGCTTTTCTTTAATGTCTCTTAAATATAAAAAGTAAGTAAATTATTGTCCTTACACCTTTAATAAATGTGAGTTTACACATCATAGTTGATTGTTTTCACACAAAAAAAATTCAAACATTTTCATCGTAGAAACTATTTACACAAACATTACTTTAACATAATTTAATTTGATAACCTCAACTTGCAGGTTAATAGATGCAGACACATTCGGTGTTAAAATGCCACATCATCTTGTTAGAATAGAGTGCAGTAACAGGGTGAAGTGGGTTTTTTTCACTAGACACGTGAGACTGATGTTTTGCTGTTTGTGTTTCTCAGGAAAGAGCTATGATGAGAAGGTGGACATCTTCTCCTTCGGCATCATGCTGTGCGAGGTGAGTGTTTCAGGACTGATCTGAGGGAATAATCACAGGCTGTTAAAGTTCAGAATAACTGCTTCCTCCACATGAACTTCCAGGGATTTCTCTTTTAATGGGAAACACTGTTACCACATACGGCAGCACCAGTTTAAACAGGACAGCAGCCCGTCATTTGTGAAGGACACCCAGAGGAAGCAGTGGTTGGGTGTGTGGTGTGGGTTTAGGCCTGGCGCTTAACGTGTAATGATTAAAACCGAGAGGAAACCTGACCTCACTTCCTCTGTCTTACATCAAACTCCCTGCTCTGCCTCAGATTATAGGGCGAGTCAACGCCGATCCCGACTACCTGCCCCGGGCCATGGATTTCGGGCTGAACGTGAAAGGCTTTTTGGACGAGTACTGCCCGCCGGACTGTCCGGACTCCTTCTTCCCCATGGCGGTGCTCTGCTGCGATCTGGACGCAGAGAAACGGTCAGAAAATACACGGGACATGCTTATCATACGCCTCACATTTGCACAGAACATAAATATTAGTAACATCCATGATAGCTGCATTTTATGACATACTAAATGAATGAAAGCAAAGGGGAACAATATTACCAACAAACACCCGCCAAATGCAGGTAAAAATCAACTGTGGCGGGTAACGCTGTCAAATCACTGTTGTTACTTATTATGTTTACTCTCTTTGCTGGGGAAGTTTAAACCAAACCAAATCTGCTCAGACTTAGCGCAAATACTCAACTCGTGAGTCATCATGATATATTAAATACAGTGTATTGCACAGAATCTGCTCATATCTGGCTCACCTGAACACACTCGTCACTACACAACAAATAACGGCGCGCTTGTTCATTTGCATTGAAGCATTAGCGAAGATTAAAGAGCATTTGGTTAACAGAAAAGACATTATTTACCAACATCCTAATTATTATTTTTTTTTATGTTCTTTGTACTGTATTGATCTGTCCACCTAAAACACAAAATAGGAGACGGCTGGATGACAGGATTTTGTTTGAATAAGAAATGAATGTATGAAATCCAAATTTTATATAAAAAAAAGAAGAAGAAAAAAAAAATATATATATATATACAAGCTGTGACGTATTTAATCTGGTTTATTTCTTTTTTCTTTTTTTTTGGCTAGTAGAAGTTCTGAATGGCCAGTAACTTAAACATTTTGTAGCCAAATTGGCCGATGAGTGAAAAAGTTAATTTCAAACCCTGAATATTACTGTAATGATATTACAGATATGACACATTGTTTATTTGAACTAGAAGTCCATCATGTGGGCCTGTTCTAATGTTGTGCCTGTCCCGCAGGCCTGCGTTTGTGAAGCTGGAGTCGTGGCTGGAGAACCTGAAGATGCATCTGGAGATGGGCCTGCACCTGGTCTCCGAGCTCGAGCTCATTCATCAAGACTTCCGGCAGAAACACTCGAGCGGGACGAACGGGCTGCACACACACCCGGAGCAGCCCGAGTGACAAGGAGAAGTGGGCCAATCCTCACGCTGAGCAGATCTACTGGAGGACGCTCGCTCACTGGACGTCTGCGCTCGTGGCCTGCGGGCCTGAAGGATCCATGTTTCTGGAGATCCAGGCTTCAGATGACACCTGCAACATAACGTCCCCCACTGACTGAAAGGCTTGGGTCTGGACAGATGATTCCGGCTTGGAAACGTCACCTCACAAGCAAAGCTTCATCAGTCATAATGCATGTCTGTTGTGGCTTATCGTGATGTTCTTCACCTGGTTCTGATGCTGCGTTCACGTCTCGTCCTGATGATGCAAGTATGCGAGGTCTGTGTTCTTCAGGTAGAGGCCGTGTGCTGGTGATGAGACCTGAACGAACCCCTGCACATGTTCCTCGTCAGCGCCCTGTCCTCGTGTTCATCACGTCAAGCTTCACTAATATTCCTCACGTTTCCTGCAGTGTAAATACACTTATAGTACATATTGTAAATGTTTGACATTATTTTATATACTTATTCCGCATTGGCGTAATGTTCACCAGGAAAATAATCAACTGTGGATTCCTGTCCGTGTCACAAACACGTAAAAAACTTGATGCTTCTGTGTCCCAGTTCAGCCCAATGGGTCAGATCAACTCATTTACTGTCCTCTTTTACCCCAAAATTAAAAAAAGTTATTATTTAACTCTTTCTCCGCCAAAAACAAGTTGCCAGCCACCGCTTTTTGATCATTTTCACCAAATTTTCATGGCCCCCAGAATATTTTGTTGTATGAATATCTGAACATGCAGTATATCAAAAAGAAAGAACTCTGCTTTAAAAAAAAAAAAAAAAATAGCTGTATTCTAGCTTTATGCATTCATTTTTTATCAACATTTGAATGTGGGTATGAGTTTCACCAAAAAAAGCTATTTTTTTAGCAAAAAGCTGCGAAAATAACTTTTTTTTGGTAAAAAACTACATCCAGATCAGATTCAGATGATCAAACACAGATGGAGTAGATCGAGTCCATCAACACCCTCAAAGCTTCACACTCCTCTATCTCGTCCTGGGTCGATGTTTTATTCAGTAACATTACGCAGTTTTGATTTATATGCTGTTTAATGTTCATGATCGCGTTATTTTATGCTTCTGCTTACATTTGCTATCGCTTGTTCCTGCTTCTTCTTCTCCTGTGTTTTGATCAGGAGATCAGCACTCTTTCAGAAGATGTGTAATAGCTCCCCCTACCGTATAACAGTGAAAACACGGAAAGCCAGAAAATTTCCATCAATGGAGGGGAAAGAGTTAAATTGTAAAGTAAATTGACATCATGTTAGTACGTGATGAAATGAATGTAAAATATAAAATCTGAAAAGTCTTCACAGGGATCTTTTGCTGAATGGATTTCCCTCTCTCTTTCTTTGGATTTTGGGGTGAAAGATGCAGCTGACAGATTTCCTGCGCTTTATGATCAAATGAAGCGCCCGTCACTATTAGTCCTGATCTGAGAGGCTCACGCGGGACGGTGGGTTTGGCCTGTGTCTGTGTGTTTTCAGCACTGCTGGTGTAAATCTCTTCTAGAAACGCTTCTCTCGATGTCTCCGTCCTCCGCCACCAGTCCAGCTGTTCTCATCACGCTGAACAAATGTTATTATAAAAACACAACGGAGGATCGCCAGGAAAGCACGTGTACAGACTGAAAAAAAGACAAAAAAAGAAAAACACAGCCTCTTCTTCTCTCTTTTTGAATTGCACCACTATTTTCTCTTTTATAAAATGTTTTACTGATTTCATTTGCACTATGAAAGACAGCGTCTGCCGCTCGAGCCTTTTGGTTTGCTTGGGTTGTTTGGTTGGTGAATGTATGAATGCACGTCACTGATGGAGCCTTTTGTGTCGTTCGGCCCCTGATGCCGCGTCTCCTGAGCAGCATGTTTGTAACATGTGACCTGTGACCCCTGTTTAGGTCATTCATTACCTTCTCAATCACAGGCTGCCGCTGAAGTCAACATGAAGCAGCATCTGCTGTCCATACTGTCAAACATCCAGAGTTAGAGGACTGCGTTCACGATCGTACGATCAGTTTAGCTCTCGTCCTAATGAAACACTCCTGAAGCAGCTGATCATGGTCTTCAGGAGCATACCCTCATTCACTGTTCCCTGCATTACTCCTCTAATACAGTCCAGTTGAAGAGTGAATGAAAACGAGTGTGTGAATTCAGACACTCCGGAAGGGCTGACGCAGTTTGTGCTGTTTAATAATCATTTGAAACTGAGCAAACTAGCAGCTCCAGTAGTGATGAAAAGATTGATCTCCAACTCGATAACGTCCACTACTAATGACTGTCCCCTCAAATACTCTTTAAGGAGGCGATTTCAGACACAGCCGTGGTCTTATTATTGGTAGATATTAGGCTGTACAAACGGCCAACTTAGTCTTCTTTAAAGAATGATCGACTGTTACGTACGTCAGGTGACTGTAAATGCTGTTTCCATTGCAGTTTTGCGAAATATTCCTTTTTCGAATTCCCTGAAAAAACACCTCATGCGAGCATAAAACCGTAAAATTTTTGTGAGATTGACGTGTTTCCATTGGCTGTATTTTCAATTTGAGCAATTTGAAGGGTATTGGAAACACGGCTAGTCAATCACTGTTTGCGGACACCATAGAAATAAAAGAGAAGTGCTGTAATCTGAATCGTACCTGTCGCAAAATTGTCCGTGAATTCTCTCATAGAACAGCATTTTATCAGTCTGAAAATAGATCAATCCAAAAATAATGTTTAAAAGAAACCATGTTGTCTGTTCATTAAATGATAAGCTATCTCCTCATAAAAGCAGCGTACTGACGCCTCTCCTCCATTGACATCCAATTAACAAAAAAAACAAGTTACTACATAATGACAAAGACGAGCGCTGTTCTTTGAAATATCGTGCTATATTAAGATAGTAAATAGGGTCAATTTTGATTTCATGTTGACTTAAAGCCCTGATGATCTGATATCAATACTATCAGTATTGCCACTGATAAAAAGCCATATTGCTACGTAAGCCATTATGCAGAATTGGTTGAGTCCATTGTTTCTGAGTCACTGTGCTGCTTGATTCGGTGGTGTTCGAGGTGCTGCTCAGGCGTCCCACTGCAGGACCACGTCTTCATGACAGGACGAGCACGTAATGCTTCTGGAAGTCCAGCTCAGGATCTGTATCTGTTCATGCATCAGCATCAGCTTCTAGCAGACGTGACCCGATGCTTTACCTCTCCACATCGCTGTGCCTTTGTTTTACGCTAGCCTTGACAAACACTTGTGTTGTGTTTTGAGCCGGATGAGTTTATTATGTCATCGCTCGTCTGTCTCCTTTTGTTTTCCAGATATATTTATATTTTCCATGTTTTCTTTGTCCAGATTATGGTTTCTTGTAATGTACTGTTTTTACTGAAGCTGTGAAATGACTCTGCACTTTAAAGGCACTGGCCGTGAAGGTTGAAGGAGTTGAATAAACTGATGCTCCTGACGTTACGTCTCTCGACTCGTCACTTCTGCTGTGTTCAGGTGTGTCACTCCATTCCTGACATGCCAGCTGTAACCGCTTTCACACAATGCTTTTGTGTTCACAGTTAGGTATTCCGTGTATGACTGTGAACATGATGACTCACAGGACGGATGAATACAGTGACAGTTCAACATGTCATTCAGTCGTGTGCAGGGCCTGACAGACAGCAAAAAGTTATTTACATTTAGGCCATTTTTACACCTGGTATTAATATGTGTTTTCAATCTGATCACACGTGGATGATGCTAAATACAGGTGAAAACATTTTGAGCTTGTCCACTTTCGACCACTTCCAGAGGTAGTCGAGGCATTGACCGATAGTGTAAACGCTCATGTGGTCACGTGTGTTTGAACAGCCACAAAAGAGCGTCTACTATCCGTCTCCTGATCTGATGCGGGAACATTATGGGACGCGCGCTAGCCAGTCGGGATTCAAACTTTGTCTGCTGGAGACCCAGGTTTGGTTTGAAGATGAAACACACACTGCTGTCAGAGCAGAAACGAAAGCTGCCGCTCTCCGTATGTTTTTCCGTCGTCTCCGGGTGCATTCATGTGTAAATTGTGCCAGCTTATTTTATCCATGAGATCGAAAGATCTGAAAAACCTGTACATTTACCCGCTCATAGACCCTCCCCTCGAAGAAATCAGGACAGATGTGGTCGAAAGTGGACAAAAGAAAAATCTTAAAGTCCCCCTGTGGTGAAAATCAAGTTTTATATGCATATAAAACTTGATTTTCACCACAGGGGGACTTTAGGATGTGGTGTTTTTAATGTGCTTTAAGACAAACCATGTGTAAATTCATAAGTCGACAGCATTGCTGAGTATTTTCTCCTTAAAACTGCAGTGAACCAAAGACAGTCTCAAAAACACGCTTTGAAATCGCTGGTGTTTCTGACGTCACAAACTACCTTGTAACCAATCAGATCAACGTGTGATCGTCAACGAGTGGATCTCTGAGCTGAGTGAGTGAGTGGAGGCGGGACTCATTTGCATATTCATAGAACCGCGCATACTAAATGAGGCAAGGGTGTCGAGTTACATTCAAGATATTTTAAGACATGAATTTTTTTTTTTTCCAAGGAAGAAATGTTTAAATATGTAATTTTGTTGATTAAAGATGAGTTTTAAGGGATAAAATTATTGACTACAGGGAGACTTTAATACCAGGTATAAACAGGGTCTTAAAAACAGCCTGCCAAGGCTAAATTATAGGTCGTTTTTTATTATTATATTATATTTGTCACAGACGTAAACAACACCTGGTATCACAGGAGGAAGATGATATGAAAGCTGGGACGTGTTTGGCTGGCCCATGTTTTTTTTTTTTTTTTTTTTTAAACAAATAATTCAAATCACTGATTTCAGCATACAAGAATGCTTGTTCACAGGACAGATATCACATATCCTCAAACACGTTAACAAATTAAACAAAACAAAAAGGAGCAACAAGAGATAGAAAAGAAAAAAATAATCTGGAATGGTCAAAGAGAAAAAACAAACGACAAAAAAAACAAGCTAAATATTTCTTCCTTTTTCCTATTGACACATTCAATGTTCATAGAATTTGGTAAACATAGTGGGGACATTACAATATAAAGAATTCCTCCATAAAGTTGAACAAAATTTCGTTCTTTTTATTTTTAATTAACTTTAATGACTTCTTCAACGATTCCATCTCTATTAAGAATAAAGTACATTTAGGTATGCATTTTGCAATTTTCTGTTTATGGATGTAATATTTACCATGCAAAATGTAGAAATTCACCACATATTCACACAATTGTGTGTGTAAGAACATATAACATCTTTTAGAGATCATTTATAATTCACCTTTCTTGGGGCAAAAAGAAAATGACTAACATCAGACCAAAATTTTAAAGATAAATCCCAGTTGTAAAACAAATGAGCCGAGTCTTCCTCGTGTACAGTACAAAAAGAACATTTGTTGTCAATGTCCATGAATTTGGATAACGAAGCTTTACTTTTTGTGAAGTTTTTTAAAATGTACCTCTTTAACTTTATTCAGCACACAAAATGAATATGGATTTAACCATGCCTCTTTCCAATGAATATCAGCAATTTTTGCTTTCCAAAAAAATGTCCCTCTGGGAGAGATTTTATGATTGGATTGAAAAATGAATCTGATATTTTTATTATTACAGGAATGAGAAAATAGTTTGATACCATCAACTATTAACTAAATTCGTTACTTCGAAAAGTAAGGTGACTTTTCATCAAATGTTCAACCCCTTATATTATATTATATTAACCCATTATATTCAACCCAAGGAATAGCTTTTACAACTTGCAGAAACTCTTTAAATGGAATGGGGAAATTGTAGGTAAACATAAAAACTTCATAAGGCAAAATATTTCCATTTTCATCAAACAAATCCATGACAAAGTATATATTTTATTCTAACCATTTGTGTAAAAATAAAGATTTTTTCCTAGAGGTAATGAGACAACTGTTCCAGAAAAGCATTTTGTGTGGAGAAAATTTGTGATGGAAACCAATTTTCCAAGCTAATAACACTTGCTGGTAAAATTTGAATAGTTTAATTGGTAATTTCCCAGGCATATATACATCTCAGTAGAAAAGATAAACCTCCAAGCTTTTTGAAAATGGACTGAGGAATAAAGAACCATAATGAATTTTCATTTCTTTGACAGTTTCTTAACCAATTAAGTGTAAAAGTATTGTTAATATAAATCAAATCTAACATCTCTTAGCCACCATCAAGTCTTTTGCCTGATATAATGTCCTTTTTTTTAATTTACAAGGTTTATTTTTCCAAATAAAGTCGAGAAAGGTTTTATTAATTTCTTTGGAAGTTTTATCACTGACATAAATGGAGAGAGCTGGGTAAATCTGGAAAGACCCTCAGCTTTGGAAAGCAAAACTCTCCCAAAGAAAGTCAGATCCCTTTGTAACCAGTTATTCAGAATATGTTTTTAGTTTTTTTAATTTTAGGCATACAATTCAGTTCTTCGCGTGTATGTTTATTTTTAGAAATATGAATGCCAAGGTATTTAACAGAGTCCTGGTATGTTTTCTGGCTCGCCCATGTGCGATTGTTTTGATGGTGCGCGTGACGTCAACGGGGCAGGCGGAGCGTGACGTCACGGCGCGAGGAGCCGCATTTAAAGCGCTCAGGGACGCGCTGATGATGCAGTGAGTCGCTCGCGCTGCACTAACGCTCGCGCTGTGGAGGCGCTCGATTCCTCATACAACTCAGGAATATAAGGGAAGACGTTTCAGAACGATGGAGAACTCGACTGTGAGCAGCCGGCTCAGGACTGTGCTCTTCAGCCACGGTGAGTGACGCCCTGCGCTGCGACATGCGCGACAAAACGCCTTTCTGTCATATTATTAAACTCGTTAGTGTATCGCATTCTTGCGTGGCTCTTCTCACTATCAAACACTGCGCATGTGTATAGAAACATGCATAGACTGCGCTGAGTCTGTCCTCATGCATTAACAGATGCTCTGATGGAGACTCCTAAAAGCGCTTTAGCTTCGCATTTAAAGCTCACCTATTAACCTAATTAAGCATGATTGTTACCGAGAGAAGTTGAACAAACCGAAACTCAAGAATAGTCGGATGCATTGGAGCGCATCTCATGCATTATAAAAGACGCAAGTGTTTGCATTGGGTCAGTCTGCACTGTAAAAGCTAAAAAAAAAAAAAGTATGTAGCCTACAAACAACTAATTCCAACTTAAATGACATTAAACTAACAAAAAATAGTTAAATCTTGTATAACAAAAAAGTTGCAATTGCTCATTTTAGTTTGATGAGTTAAAGCAATGTAAAAACATATGTTGTTATAATTTATTGGTCATATAATTTGTTTACATTGCGTTTTGCTTTCTTCTTACTGCTACTATCTGTCAGTGTTACTAACCAGCTCAGTTGAGTGCTTAATAATTCATTGCTAGTCTGTGGTCAAACACCTACGGATGCATGAAGTCTGTCAGCTGTCAAGTGTCAAGTGATGAGAGACTAGTAACACCAGTTACACACAGCAGTGACTGCAGTCGCAATATAGCAGGGCCTCAAGCGCACGTTTCCTTGGCAGTGCTATTGTATTTAAATGTAAATTTGCAGAGAACTTTTTTTTTGGGGACACAATTTCTCCTCCAAGAGCTGTTGCCAACACGGTCTCAGTGCAATACACTAGCAGCCATCCTACTGTAGCTACCACCTAGCAACCAGTCAAAACAACATCAGTACTGCTTAGCAACACCCTAACAACCAGTCAGTGCAACACCTTCAAAGTTCCAGGCAAGACAAACTTTCATATTTGAGTTATTTTGATGTAAACAAGTACCAAAAGGACACAAATTCTCATTAAAACATGATTTTATTCAGCAATCTCATGCAGTGGCATCCTTCCATTATACTGTACGCTGTGTCCTGGTTCCCAGTATGTTGGCTACTGTATTCAGGGAAGCGCTGATGAAGTATGTAGGATGACACACCAGTGCTGAAATGACCAGTCGGCATCCAGGACTGGAACCACTACAGCACCAATGCGAAGCAGCGAGGGGATTATTATTATTACGTCATGATCCTGTGGAGAGAAGAGTGGAAAAAGGAAGCCACTATCTGTTGACCATCTGCACTCATGCTGCTTTAAGCTGCTCACTTCAGCAGGATCTGATAACGTGACCCACTGCTACTGTACAAACAAAATACAGTCAGCCCATCATATCTGAGTGACTGTTATATACTGCCATACTGCCTGTGCTATTAATGCATAATGCACTGTATGTTTAATGACATAAATGACTAACCTCAGTATCCCACAATGCAATGCATTTATCTTGGCATACTGCTGTGTGAATGTCTTCATGATTAAATAATGATGCATATACGCTAGGTTGACAGCATTGGGAGTGTATTGCAAAGGATGGCGTTTCATCATTCAGAACACACTAAAGCAGGTCAAGTGCTGCTTATAGGAGTCAAACTCAACATGCAATCTCGTGAAACTGAGGCCTTATTTTAAGGATCTAAGCACATGGTCTAAAGCGCAGGGCGCAAGTGCACTTAGGATGTGTCCGAATCCACTTTTGCTAGTTTAACGACGGGAAAAATAGTCGATGCGCGGCGCATGGTCTAAAAGGGTTGTCCCTATTCTCTTAATGAGTAATGGCTGTGTTTTGGGCGTAACGTGCAATAAACCAATCAGAGTCTCATCTCCCATTCCCTTTAAAAGCCAGTTGTGCTCGCGCCATGGCGGATTCGCTATTTACATGACGGAATTTGCAAGCGGAAAAACTGAACGCTTCTCTAGCGAGGAATCAGATCTGCTCATGCGTGAGGTTAAAGCTCAAACAGAACATCTACAGGACACAGTACACGCACGCTGTGGACCCGCCTAAAGGTGCATATTACTAACGCGCTCTTTAAATAACAAAATAAAATACTGCGCCATTGACTTTAGACCAGGTTTCAGTTGGTCAATGGCACAGTCTGGTGCCAGAACTGGTCAATTTCAGTTCCTCAAAATACCAATGCGCCAACAATGCGCCTGAACACAGCTGGTTTTCAGACCAGAAAGACCATGGGCGCACAGATGGGCGCAAATGCATTTGATATTTGAATAACGTGGAGCAGGACGTGAAAATGAAAACTGCGTCGGGCTGAAACTAGCAGAAAACACTGGCACTGCATTGCAGCAGGTGTATGATAGGGCCCCATGTCTAACAACTAGTCAATACACTAAATCTGACCAGCAATTAACCAATTCACTTGTGATGCCACTAGTTCCTCCATCAGGGACGAACAGGAAAACAAGTTGAAGTGCGGTTCCTCTCTGAAGTGCAGCTGAAACAACAGTCTGCGGTCAGATGCCAGATCGGTTAGAGGATCTGCGGTGAGCATTCCTCGGCGAGTGTTTGGCGGACAGCGCTTGGAAAACACATCTCTGCTTAGATTTGAGTCAGTGAGCTGCAGAAATACAGAAACGCATGAAACGGTTGAGCGAGAGACGGATATAAGCGCTCTGGTTGGATTTGGCAGGAGCGGGTGACACTGGAATGCCATCAGTGAACTGCAGAACTGACGTAGAGGAATAATAAGCTCCACGTCTGAAATACTCATCATCTGAATCTGGATTCATAACACTATATAGATATACACATACAGCACACTGCCTACAAATACGGTATGAGAAATATATTTAAAGGATCACACATTCCACCAGAATTATGTGTGATGAAAAGTTACAGAAAAAGTGTACTGGATTTAAATGCGAAGCTTTTAAATGGGCCCTATTGTGCTTTTTTTCCATGTTCTTCTTTCTTTAGTGTGTTTAATGTTGCTATTTGAGCCTGAAAAAAAGTCCCTCCAGCGGGAGTTCTTCTCTATATCAGTGTCAGTGTTTCTGAACTCCCTGAAACGCCTCCATTGTAGTCTTGAGTTTTCTTCCGGGAACGAACACATCACAATATTCCTTATTTAAATAATTCATATGCAGAATAAAGGGACTGGACTGGTTGAGTTATTTGGCGGTGTGGCCATACTCAAGAGACACTGTTTTTTCCACTCCGAATCTAAACCCTCTTATTCCGCCTTCCTAAGGCATACAACTTAGGAAACGGCGGTTAAAATCTAGTCTTAACACTGTTGTTGTGTTTTCACCAATTTTCTAACGACTGCTTTCTGAAATATGCAGGTCGGATGTTATAAATGACATAGTTAAGTCGTGCTTGTGTAGGTTATTCGGGTCGGTCAGCTTGTTCTTCTTGGCTGTCATTATCAGACTCTGATACGGCAAAACTGACCCCATGTTTAAAGCGCCTCATACTCGCCGGTTATGGTAAGGGCTGTTACATTTCAGACACACGCTCTAAGCGCTAAACCAATCACAGCAGACTGGGGCCAGCCGTCCAATCACAGCACACTGGGGTCAGCCGTCCAATCACAGCAGACTGGGGCCAGCCGTCCAATTACAGCAGACTGGGGCCAGCCGTCCAATCACAGCAGACTGGGGCCAGCCGTCCAATCACAGAAGACTGGGGTCAGCCGTCCAATCACAGCAAACTGGGGTCAGCCGTCCAATCACAGCAGACTGGGGTCAACCGACCAATCAGAGCACTTTGAGAGACCGAAACTAATACCGAGCGTTCAGACAGAGGGAGAAAACAGGTGCTGCAACAATGTAAATGTAAATTAATGTAAAGGAATATGAGGGGGTTTTTACCTTAAATGACATAAACGTATTCTAATAGACCCTATAAACAAAATGATGAACTTGTAAATAAACATAATAGGACCCCTTGAAAATTTTACATTTTTGGTTAGGCTTTATTTCTTAGTACTTGCATTGTGTACTGACGAACTTGGGCAAAAAAAGTAATCTAAAGTAATTTACCATGGATTGAGGTTAGATTCAGGGTTAGCTCCTAGCCATTACACAGTTATTGTACTTGCCTTATGTTCATGTAGAACAGGACTGTGGAACAAATCTTCTGTTCAAAAGTGTAATCTGAGCTGTAAAGTGCCTGCAAACGCTTTTCTCTTTGACTTGCCAGTGTTGTTTGATTAAAAGTCCCTAATTTGCCAAAAGTCTCTGGTAAATAAGAGTCCATGTGCTCCTGTAAATGACTGTCTATACCCTCCAGAAGAGCATGTGTTGTCCATGTGCTCTCCATACAGCAAGGTTTAACAAATAAAAGACTGACTGCATTAGGTGCTTTATGGCATGGCCTGGTCATGTAGAAACTCACAATCCGCTGTTTCCATCACTGGTGCAGTTTTCCCTCTGTTGTGTCTAATATCACACCACAAATAACAAAGAGCCTTTCATTTGCTTCGTTATGGAGTTCAGTATGATTTTGCCTATTATTTTGTCTAATTTTGCCATCATATTTGCGTGTACAGGTTTATGCAGGAGGTGTATTGCTGAAATATAAGTGTGTTAATCTGTGTTCTGCTCTCTTTCTCTCTGGGTTTGTTGTGCTGTTGAATCCGTCGTCCCGGTTGAATCCTTCTCTTCAGTGGATGATGAGGTAAGCCAGCGTTCACATGATGAGAGTTTAATGTAACATGTCTTTCTCGGTTTCATGTGGCACACTATACTGCTCATACCGTACTGTTTACTGCATATTAGTGTTTTTTTTTAAAGATATCAATGATGTACAGTAACTAAATTGGGAGCCTAAACTGCAAATCAATCTTTCTCTGAAACACCCACACTACACTACCTCTATTCAAACAGCGATATCAGTTAATAGAGGTTGAGTGCATTATGGGATTCATTGTGTAGTAGGGCATCTACGCTGTATAAATATTATAAGCAGTATAGTGTGCCATTCTCTCATGCTATGAATCATGGGATGGTCATTCTTCTGAGAGAGGTTCTCATGTTGTCAATAAACCCGAGCAGTTTCTCATTCCTGCTGTTGCTCAAGAAAGGGTTTGGTCACTGGTTTCACCAAGCCCAGTTTTTCTTGTTCCGAAAGATTCCTCTGGAATGCTGCTTGCTGAACCTCTGGATGAGAGAGAGGCCAGGTCACTGTTTGCTCTGACATTTAACACGAGCATTCAATACCTGATCGTGTAGAGGAGATACTGAGTGGGTTCTCAGGTCTTCTGTCTGGTTTCCCAGCATGCTCTTCGTGAGTGAGTGTCATGTGGTGCTGCAGCTGTGTTTGAATGTGTTGAGCTGTTGCCAAACAGAGCAGCAAACAGTGTGTTGTAGTCAAGAGCATCTTGTTTATTTTGCCTACATTCATTGCCAGTGTGTTATAATGCGCAGATGAGCTTTGGGATGAAGATGCTGTTTCAGATGTTTCTCCTAAAACTCCAGACACAAACTCCATTATCACACCAGCACTAAACTATAAAACGGATCAATTGTGAATAGCATCTCGGATCCTCCGTGCCTGGAAGAGTTTAATGCTTGAGTTCATACTGAGATCCCCCTATTTGACTTTTAATGGACGTTTGACATTGGTAAATTATTGAGCTGTCTTCAGAGGAGACACATGGGAGATTCTTGACTGATTGTTCTCAGTAGGCTTCTCAAATATCATTTTTCTCTCCATTTCATCTCATTGATGTCTAGGAGAAATAATAAAGCTATTAAACAGTTTTGTGATTTTTCTTTCCTATGTTGTTATTCTGTGCTCTTTATCTCAGTCTCATTTGTATTTTCTGTTCCCCTATAAAAGCAAAGATATAAACACATTCCGACTCTGAAAATTACATTTGTCACACAAAAGTTTAACGTAGTTGCATTTCCATGCATGCCATGTAATGGTTAATCCTTAAAAATATGTTATCATTTGCTCACCCTCATACTGTATAATGTCGAACAGCATACAAATGCCATAAAAAGTGTCCATACAACTCATGCACTACATTCCAAGTCTCAAACTTCCGCTCCGCCCAGTCTGTTCTCATTCATTTGGATTGTGTGATGTGATGTGTACCACAGAAAAAAGATTGAACAACTTGAAGATGAATAAATCACAACAGAGTTTTAATTTCTGAGTTCTCTTTTTTAGAAACGATGAAGCTCATATTCCTTCACTGTATTTTCAGTAGTGCTTCAGTTGTACAGATGACCCACAGATTATGGCAATGGATGTTATGAATTCTGTCTGTTTTGTGGGTGTTTAAAAGACCGATGGCGGCTCACTGTCAGTTCTCCCTGTGTTTGCATGCTCCGGTTTCCCCCACAATCCAAAAACATGCCGTTTGGGTGAATAGGACACGCTGAATTGTGTGGTGTGCATTTGTGTGTGTTAGAGGTCTACACAGAGCACCCGAGACCCGAGGATCCGTACGGGTTCGGGTCTATATTTTAAATGCTCACTTCGGGAACCGGGTCTGTTTTACATTGTGTGTAATACCCAAGTGTGATCAGAACACCTGGCCGTGATCAGAGTCAGTCAGCACTGCTTGTGTGTTTTTTGTAACTTGCAACTTGTAAAATTAGAATAAGAAAAGTGTGAGCCGGGAAATAAGGTTAAAAATTTTTTTTTTAGCAATTTGTGCTAAAAAGCTCTTCAGGTTGCTCCAGGCAGCTAGCTAGCTAGCTAGATAGATAGATAGAAAGATAGATAGATAGATAGATAGATAGATAGAGTCTTTATTGTCCCATAGGGATAATCATTTTCACACATCCTTCGTCCATAGCACAAAAATATCACATATGAGGAACACATAGGACATGTGACACATATCCAAATACATATACAAACACGTAGCTCATTAAGGCACCCACATAAACACGTCAGGTGTAAAAATTACAAGGCAACTGAGATGGGGGATAGTAGTATTACAGTTTGTTCAGCATTGTGATGGCGGTTGCTAACACCAATGTGCAGTCTCAAGCGCGTCATGTTTTTATGGCAACCAGAGCTTCTGCAGTGACACAATGACTTAACCAATTGACGATTGGCTATTTTACTTAAAAGGTGGGACTTATTCCAAGCCGCACTTTACACTTCCTCCCATTTTTATAATAATATGAATGAACCGTCTAGTTTAATCTTAAAGTTTTGGTGGTCAGACTCGGCACAGAGAGCACACAGATGATGGCAAATAAATAATGCTAACGTCAGCGGCCATGGCACTGAACGAGCAATCATTATTATAGTTCAAAAGAGCAAACAGTCAAAGTAATTATGCAAGTTAACTCGAGTCGACATGCAAATCTGCAAAGTCGCATTTGTCATCCGTGACATCAAGTGGACTTTTGAAGCTGAAATAATGAGTGGATTAAGCTTGGAATAACGAGAGGAATAACATGGATAGAACTCAGAAAAATCTTGCGTATGGTAAGAGATGACCCATAGAATCACCAAGAGTCGGATTCAGACACGCTCTAAGCTGTAGACCAATCACAACAGACTGGGGCCATCTGACCAATCAGAGCAGAGTAGACCAATCACAACAGACTGGGCCATCTGACCAATCAGAGCAGAGTAGACCAATCACAACAGACTGGGCCATCTGACCAATCAGAGCAGAGTAGACCAGTCACAACAGACTGGGCCATCTGACCAATCAGAGCAGACTGCGCTTTTTGGAAGACTGACAGTTTTTTGTTTTGTTTTAGATATACTGGCTAGAATCACAACCCACCATAAACCACCGGCACCCACACTGATGACAAACCACTTTACAATAACATCCTCATTTTAGCTTGAGCTCTTCTTTCCCCACGCTGGATGTTTGTGAAGTTTTTGCTCCTGTCTTTTGGGTGTGGTGGAGATCTCTGCTGCTTCTGCTGCAATAAACGCAGATAAAAAGGCCCAAATGCCACGACTACGCCAAAGCCAACTCTGTGGTTGTGATGTCACCTCATCCAGTTTTAGATCTTTAACCACAGCTATATGTGTGTATGTGACGCCTGCAGTGTAAGCCGTCAGCTTCCTGGCTATATTTGGACTTTATTAGGCCTTAAACTGGGCTGTTTGCTTGCATACATGTCTAGTTGTACGTTTATGTCTTTCTCTGCCCTCGGTTCAGTGTTCTAGCGGGTGTGTTGAAAACACCCATCAGTCCCTCCCAGAACCTCTCCAACCTGTAACACCACGGCTTTAAATATCACTTCAACAAAAGCTGCTTTAGTGCAGGCTTTCTGAACAATGAGACGTCACGTCTGATTGCATCTCTCCAGCCTCCTGAAGACTTTACCTGGACTCATCCCAGCATTGCTTTCACTTCACTAGACAAGACAAACTGTCTATCATCTTCCTTTCCAGCAAATGCAGTGTCTGATTTAAATACTGTTTCATAACCAATTAAATGGGCTCCGTGTGTTAAATGACATACAAAAATAACATGTATATTATATATTAATATAACGATATTATATTTTTTGACTGCATTATAAAAGCCATCAGTTACTGGAGTAGACCATCTATAGGCCTGGAAGTGTGTTTGTGTCAGACAGTAATTTACATCAACTCTCACTCACTTTCTTACACTTCTTGTAAGGTGCAACACAGGGTCACTTAGTTATTTAATTTCTTATAATAATAATAATAATTCCATGTTTATAAGGCCACCAGTATTCTGAGATTTGTATCTGTTTTTTTTTGTTTTGTTTTGTTTCTTTACACATTTAAATCATCAATCATAATTTCAGCATGAAAAAGTTTTAAAGGCACAGGCAGAGGTGGCCAATCGAGTTAGTGACTCTGTAACATGCTGGCTTGACTTGATATTCCACAAAAGATGCTTTACACAGCCCAATGAAATATTTAATAACCACTAGGAACAATACATATAAACACCAGCATGAAACATTAACACAAGACAAAGAACAGAAGATAACCGATGAAGATAAATACACAGGATGGTAAGGAACAGGTGAGACAACTATAGCAACCAAGAAAACAGGAACTAAACAGACCAGATCTGAACACATGCAATACAAGACAAAAGAATATCAAAATAAAAGTTCATGAACAAAGACACAGGGGAATTGTGACAGTTACCATGGTAACTTACTCTGTGAACCTAACCTGGTATTACAGAAACTTTCTATCTTAAGTCTTTAGTTAAGATCTGACAAGTTAATTTAGGATTTGTCACAAATTCATATTACAGAAGCAAATCTTAAATTGATTTAGGATTCTTATCCTATCTTATCAAATCTGATCTTATCTGTAGTTAG
This sequence comes from Gila robusta, assembly GCA_030770095.1. Classification (NCBI taxonomy): domain Eukaryota; kingdom Metazoa; phylum Chordata; class Actinopteri; order Cypriniformes; family Leuciscidae; genus Gila; species Gila robusta. Next base: position 916,036 of record JAVALU010001442.1, read on the forward strand.
GAAATCTTAAACCCCTCCATCGAGTTCGGTAATCAACTCTCAGGTCTGTTACCAAGCAATAAACGACACGCAAACAGCTGTGAAGTAAAACAGAAAAACTAGAGAAACAAAATAAGTGGTGCTTTTCATTAGGTGAAGTTTTGATTAGCTTGGTAGAAAAGGCAAAGCCTAATTATTTTATTTCATAGGAGTCTGTAATTATTTGTCAGAGTTTTGTCATCAAAGTGCAGCACATCATTTGGGTGTTCACAAAGTCTTTCCACCATCAATCGTCGCTGTTGTTCATCTTGTATTATCAAAAAAGTGATGTCATTCTCAGACAGGGCTATTATTATGTGATTTTTACACATTTTGGCTTTCAAATAATTTTGAAGTTAGGACACCATTGGGGTTGTCCTAAAGTTAAGACAGTATTTTGGATTTTCTGTGGAGTTAGGATGCCTCTGTAATACCCTTTTCCTATCCGTAGTTAAGATAAGACCACGCATTTAAGAAAAGTCATTCTGTAATAGCTTTTGTCCTAAATGAGGTCCTAACTGAAATTGCCATGGTTATCAAACAGATAAGATAGGAAAGTTAGGATCTTTCTGTAATGCTGGTCGGTAAACCCAGAGTTTCTTTCAGTCTCCTCACCCTTTTTAAAGCTTAAGCGATGTTTAAATGCTTCATTCATTCATTCATGCTGCAAAAATGCTTTTCTTACTGAGTATTTTTGTCTTTATTTCAAGTACAAATATCTAAAAAATCTTAATTCAAGATGCATTTTCTATATAGGCCTAAGAAAAATGATATAAGATACTTAGTCTTGTTTCCTTGGGAATCTAAATTAAGTCCATTTTACTTAAAACAAGATTATTTTTCTTACCCCATTGGCAGATAATTTGCAAAATAAGAAAAATTTACTGAATTTAGTTTTTTCCCCTAGGAAACAAGATGAGAAAATGCAGGCGGAGATGAGGATCTAAGTGCAGGCTAGATTTTATGAAAAGAACAAAATAATAACCAGTACCACGAGGAGCATGGCAAACAGAAGCACAAGAAACCATGACATACATTAAACAACTCAATATATATATATATATATATATATATATATATATACAGAAGGGGTAATGAGACTAATCAGTAAGACTCGTGGGGGGGAACTCCAGACTTGACTCTGACTCCAGCTTAAAAACTTCAGACATGACTCTGACTCCAGGTTAAAGACTTCAGACATGACTCTGACTCCAGGTTAAAGACTTCAGACGTGACTCTGACTCCAGGTTAAAGACTTCAGACGTGACTCTGACTCCAGCTTAAAGACTTCAGACTTGACTCTGACTCCAGCTTAAAAACTTCAGACATGACTCTGACTCCAGGTTAAAGACTTCAGACGTGACTCTGACTCCAGCTTAAAGACTTCAGACGTGACTCTGACTCCAGGTTAAAGACTTCAGACGTGACTCTGACTCCAGCTTAAAGACTTCAGACTTGACTCTGACTCCAGCTTAAAGACTTCAGACTTGACTCTGACTCCAGCTTAAAGACTTCAGACGTGACTCTGACTCCAGGTTAAAGACTTCAGACGTGACTCTGACTCCAGCTTAAAGACTTCAGACTTGACTCTGACTCCAGCTTAAAGACTTCAGACTTGACTCTGACTCCAGCTTAAAGACTTCAGACTTGACTCTGACTCCAGCTTAAAGACTTCAGACTTGACTCTGACTCCAGCTTAAAGACTCCAGACTTGACTCTGACTCCAGCTTAAAAACTTCAGACATGACTCTGACTCCAGGTTAAAGACTTCAGACGTGACTCTGACTCCAGCTTAAAGACTTCAGACATGACTCTGACTCCAGGTTAAAGACTTCAGACGTGACTCTGACTCCAGGTTAAAGACTTCAGACATGACTCTGACTCCAGCTTAAAGACTTCAGACTTGACTCTGACTCCAGCTTAAAAACTCCAGACTTGACTCTGACTCCAGCTTAAAGACTTCAGACTTGACTCTGACTCCAGCTTAAAGACTTCAGACTTAAAGACTTCAGACTTGACTCTGACTCCAGCTTAAAAACTCCAGACTTGACTCTGACTCCAGCTTAAAGACTTCAGACTTGACTCTGACTCCAGCTTAAAGACTTCAGACTTGACTCCAGCTTAAAGACTTCAGACTTGACTCAGACTCCAGCTTAAAGACTTTAGACTTGACTTGACTTGACTCGGGACTTGACTTGACTTGACTCGGACTTCAGATGAAGGACTTGTCAACAGAGTAGCTTTCAGTGAAGTATTGCATTGAATTCAATTCTGCTTCTCAAATTCAAGGCACTTTATAATCTTGATTCTCTGTACCTTCTTTATATTTATACCCCTTCACGTGGTCTAAGATCTTCACTCTCACTTTCTCTTGTGTCTCCACGTAAACGCTTAACTACCATGGGAGCTGGAACTTTTAGCCATACGGCCCCTCGCCTATGAAACTCTCTCCCTCTCGATATGCGTAATAGTGACAGTCTACGTACTTTCAAATCCCTTCTGAAGACCTATCTTTTTATCCAGGTATTTTATGACCTGCTTTTATTGGCCTGTACTGTATTTTACTGTATCTATGATGCTTGTTTGCTGTTATGTTGTTAAATTTTGTGCTGCTAATGGTTTTGTTTATTGTTTTTTTTTTTGCTCTTACGGTGACCTTGTGTTATGAAAGGCGCCGTTAAATAAAATGTATTATTATTATTATTATTATTATTATTATTATTATTATTAACATCAGTAATAACAGGTTATTTGAAGAAAGACACAGGTGTAGACAGTGTGTAGACTGTGACTATATTACAATGATATTAAGCAGTGGATCTCGTTCTTCATTTCTCCAATAGGATGCTCCACACTTGTTTAGTTGTTGTAATCTGCTAAACAACATTACTGATGATGGCGAGCAGTGTCTGTTAGAGAGTTGAACTACTCCACTACCACAAGCCCAAAACAAGAGTTCAGTGCCAGTTACTGTACTGCAGTTCAATCACTTTTTGTACAGTTCTGTTTTCGTTTCTTCACTTTCATGCTGCATAACTCCACAATAAACCCCCAAGATGTTATTTTGGAAGCTTCTCTGTTGTCAGTTTTTCTGCTTCCATCGTCCTCCTCCATCTTCCCTGGTCAGCCTCGGCCTCGTGGTCTGCAGTGACTCTGGAATGCCTGTGAACACCCAAAGACGCTTGCGTTACTGAGGCCTTTTCTATAAATATAACCCAGCCTGGTTCTCATGGCTCGAGTGACCCGAGCGTTACATCAGAGGAGCGTCCAGCCTCGGCTGTAGTTTTGGGCTGCCGTTAGAGAGTGTTGGGCGTGTGGTTTAAAAGCAGCTAAAATGTCGTTTTTAAATGTCTCATTTCAGAAATGTGTGTGTGGAACCAAGTTGTGGCTAGTCGGCTGAATGATGTCCCGCTGTGATCGAGAGTTTATTGCTGTGCTACTGTTTCTACAGATTTCAGTGTGCACATTGTCTGTATTTTCCATGGACACCTTTTCATCTTTCAATTAGTTTGTTAATTGTAATGCCTTACACCAAACCCATAGAGTTTGACTTCACTCTCCTGCCACACAGGAACACCTCCTGCATGTGTTAAAGTGTCAGTAAATAGCAGACTGTGTTTGATACTTCACCTTTCCATGCAATGCACTGAATTAGCTCTTCGATTTCCAGTGTGCCGAATAAATCGGTAATATCAACTCTGATTATGAATGTTTCTTTCTTTACTTTTGTTGTTTGAGATGATAACTGGTCTATTTATTGGATAGTACAGTAGAGATTTTGACAGGGAAAATCTTGGCTGGGAATTGAACTTGGTGCGCTAACCACAGTGCCATCGACACCGACAACTGGTCTTCAGTTGTTATCATGATGTTATCATGACACAATATCATGATGCCACGTGACAACAATGTGTTCAAGTACATGTTTGGCAAAAATCCTTTTTTTTCTAGCTGTGTAACTTTAGAATATTTCTCTGCTCTTTCAATGAATAACTTCTAATGGGAATAAAACATGATGTTCTTTTGACACTGGTTGTCTGACTGTCATCTGGGCTCAGATTGGGTGGAGGTGACAGACAGACTGCAGATGTGCCACAGACAGGAGACCGTAAACACTGGAAGACACATCGAAGCAGTGTGTACATCATAACACATTACAGTCATTTACCACAGGTCATGTGTTTAGCTATAACCCAGTTAAATGTGGTCAAATCACTGTAACACAGATCATCAACAGCAGTAAGGATGTAAGATCATTTTATTAACAATAAAATTCAGAAGTAGATTTTCTGAAGAACCGTGTAAATTCAGATATTCAAGTCAAGATCACCTTTATTTCTATAGCACTTTTTACAATACAGATTGTTTCAAAGCAGATTTACAGTGATAACAGGAAAATAATGCAACAAAGTTTGTTACTCCTGTACATCAGATCTAGAGGGAAATAGAGTCATATCCAGCTTAAGTAAATTCAGTGATGGTTCATTTTCATTGTAAAAAAGTTATTAATTTACCGGTAGTTAATTTATGCAATAGCTCTGGAGAAAACAGTGATGTCATCATCCAGCTCAGATCAGTTCTCATATAATCATGTCAATGCATGCAGATCAATAATATTGTTGAATATTAAATGTCCCCAACTAAGCAAGCCAAAGGAATAATCCAGAGGAATAATCTCTCCGGTGGATGCTTTCAGCACGGCAGGCCTTGAGATGTCGACTGTGAGGAGTGAAGCTATAGTGTGTGTTTATATCATGTGACGAGCCTCGGGTCGACCTGTGTGTGGAATGTGGAGCCACACTGAGACAAAACAAGCCTCTTGATGAACTTAATCAAGACACTTTAGTGTGTTTCCTCTGGCTGGATCACGTTACCTTCACATCTGTCTGGATGTGATGAGTGTGTGTGTGTGTGTGTGTGTGTGTGTGTGTGTGTGTGTGTGTGTGTGTGTGTGTGTGTGTGTGTGTGTGTGTGTGTGTGTGTGTCTCTGATGTGTCTTTAGGTTCTGTCAGACTGACAGCATGTGATTTATGTTGTTTTTGCCCTTTGGCAGTTTGTTCACAGTTACAGAAGACCTCAAAACACACAGATCACAAGCTGCCAACAATCACACACTAAAATACCTGTGCAGATGCTGATATACTTCTATCTGACAGCCTCAATATATTTCTCCTCCGCAGATATTCAGTGTGTAAAGCAGCTGCTTCAGTCAGTGTTTATTCACCCTCGTGACTTTCTAAACCTCAGTGACAAGCAGAGGAAGCTGTGTGTGTGTTCATGCTACTCTATTACATTCAATTCAGCGTTCAGTAGCAGTCAGGATTCAAAAGCACAAGAAACATCATCACATGACTAACGCATTGGATTTCAAGTTCGCTATGTAAATGTAAATGAACCTTCAGTTGTACGATAATCAGCTCTATCTCACGTACAGTTGCATGTTCCATCATTTTACTTTATTAAGACTTTTAAACTCGTTTATACTGTATTATCAACTGCTATTGCATTTTTGCAAATAACTACAACATCTAAGATAAATGTTTGCTTTTATGAATGAAGTAAAGATGTGACATGAGTGTGTGAGAAGCCCAACATGTGTTATCCATTCAACGATCTAAAGCGCTCCTGTCTGCCTTCTGTGTGTTTCCTTCCCTTTACGTCACGTCACCACACACACACACACACACACACACACACACACACACACACACACGTTGGCCTTTCATGTTTGTTTCACTATATTAGTGAGGTCATTGCGTAGACTTCCATTGATTTTATATCAGGTTAATAATATTTTCTATGGCCTAATCCAAGCTTTAACCCTAAACCTATCATCACAGACACATGTGCAAAACACTAGATTTAAATACAAACATGTTTTGGCCTGTTTATAAGCCTTTTTAACGAGTGAGGATCATTAAAATGTCCGGTAACACCTTATTTTAAGGTGGCATAGTTACACAGTATTACATGTACTTACTGTAGTAATAACAGTAAATTATGCATAATTACTAACTAACCTTAAAAGTGTGGTAAAACGCATTTTTTCGAAGGCTTGATTGTGTTTGTGGGGTGCACTGGAACATGTGTTCATGCTTCGTTTTTTAAAAATTGCATTATTTTTCATATATTTTACCTTTATTCTACACTGCTCTTCCCCTCCTTGTAAAAACGGTCTGATGGTTTCCTGATTCTGTGAAGCCAGTCCCTCAAAACTACGCAATGGGCTCAGATTGGTTAGCTGGCCCAGTGTGTTGTGATTCGCTAACCGACTAGTGCACGTTCTCCGGAAACGTCACGCCCCGTACCTTAACCGGTAGCCTAGTTTGTGCTTTGGTGTATTAGGCTGGTGACACACTGGCTGTGTGGCGTGAGCGTGGCGTTTCTGTTGCGTGTCAGCTGCGTGGCGGCTGCGTCGCGTTTTCTGTGTCTTTGCACACCAGAAACGTGTCTGACGCGGCGCTGCTGACACGGATCACCCTTGTTCGACATATGGGAGAGAGTTGTGGAAGCCATATATAGCCTACTTCATGTTAAGCATAAATATAAAGCCTATATAAAGACACTGTCAGCAGTATTGCCAGCAAAATAGACTACAGAATATTTCGTTCTGTATTGACAGGTGCAATATTTGAAAATTGATAATTATTTATTTATTTATTTTTAAATTATATTTATATCTGAATTTATGTCAAAACCTAGACTTTCAACCATCAAAATGTAATTTATTAATATGTATTCGTGTACAAAATAACATATAACATTTTTTCCTATTCTATTTTGCCTGGAAACGCTTCCAACACGCTTGCGTGTCACGTGAAAAATAGGCGTCGGTTCTATTTCTAGCATGCACGCGTTTTCCGCGCGGCTCACGCAGGCAGTCTGCAAGCTCTAACCTGTTAACATGGGAGCCGAAATAAAAACGGACACGCCACGCAGCCAGTGTGTCACCGGCCTTATAAACAATGAAAGTGAAGATGATCGAGCAGAACCTTTTCAAGAACGGCTGTTAAACGACGTTTCAGAAAGGTTTGTTTTTTGTTGTTCTCTCATTACTTTTAAGTATGAATGAGCATTTAACAAACCAGCAGAGCCAAACAGCGTTGTCATTTGTTTACTTCCTTGCTACACTGTACAATTAACAATACAAACTATTACAGGAAAACACATCGACGAAAAATAAATCATACTTACAGGTTGTGGCTCGTAAACAAAAGCTTCTGTTTTTCAAGTTGGAACTGCTCCATCTTTCAGGACAAGCCGATGTGCGAATCATGCATTGAACTCGCGAAGATTGTGAAAGCTTTCCTCCGTAACATGTGCAGCACAGAGAGCGAGATTTGGGTCATAATTATGAGGGACCGAGTTAAAAATGAATTTTAACCATTGATCCCTAACTCCCTCGTCCCTAGGAAGGCTGAACAAAGCGGACCTGCAATCCGGATGAAAATAACAGCAGCGTTTCGACGGCATTGCGACAACTCATCTCCAAAACAGTAATATAAAATGGCCTCGCCCCGCTTATTTCGTATTCTCGGAGGAGGGGTTTATGTAAATAATGGGATATGCTGACGTCAGCAACTCCCGAGGAATGTCGTGTAGTCCAAAACCAGCTGTTTGCTGTAGTCCTTAGAAATTGAATTTTTTAAAAGCAAATATCTCCCTTTGCTTTGAACTTTGAGCGCTGTAACTTTGCAGATGTTGTTTATGCTCAAACAGCAACATTACACACTAGCTAAAGTTAGAAAAGTGAAATCGTGTTTTACCACCCCTTTAATCCAACGCTTAACCCTAACTGTAACTCTAATATTACTCGGTACTTATTTCAGTAAGTACAATGTAAGTGCGTCACCCTAAAATAAAGTGTAACCAAATGTCCTCACTAGTCTGTTGTCATAATATTTCACTATATAAATGAGGACATTTGCCCCTTTCAAGTATAGCTGAACCTACACACACAAACTTGTTTTTATATCTTTACATAGACTTTCTGACTTTTCATAGACATAATGGTTTTTATACTGTACAAACTGTATATTCTCTCCCCTTACACTAACCCTACCCTAAAAAATTTGTTTTCAAAAAACATCACTTAATATGATTCATAAGCTGACCAAATGGCCCCACAATGTCAAAATTTTCACATTTTACTATCTTTATGGGGCATTTGGTCCTCACAATGTAGGTTAAACAAGAAACACACACACACGCACACGCACGCACGCACGCACACACACACACACACACACACACACACACACACTTGTCTGAAACTCCACCTCATGTCAACCATCACAACTTTACGATTCATCCTTGCAGTTCTTCTGCTTTGAGTCACTGGAAAACAAATATTCTCCTCAAACGCAGATCTCTGCTAAACTGGCAAGTTCCTCAGATTTGCCTGGACTCTGCCATCTCAAAGCATGATGCATGATGCTGCCTCCACTGTATCTGACAATAGAAATGGTTTTATGTTGTTGTGTTGAATGCTGTTTGCCTCAAACAGAAGGCTTTGCTTGTAAGCTAAACGACTTTATCCGTCTTAATCACGTTTCAGGTTTTGTTTCAGGGCTTCCCGCAGCTTAGTTGCGAATACTTTATTCCAACATTTTACTCTCCCCATTAAGTCCCATACGAAGCATGCTGGAAACTACAGTTTCAGTAATGTGAACAGTATGAGTACTTGATTAGATCACATTCACTAATTGAATCTAGTAGAGTGGACAAATTAAACGAGTTACTTTAATCAAAAGTAAAGAAATAAAGTTAAATATAAAGTTAATAAAGGCCTCACTGGAAGAACCAAATCATAAAGATCCTAGTGAACTTCCTGTCAGGATATGAGGCTCCCAACCTACTGATTCCTTCATTTCTATATATGCTATATGCGCCAACTGTGTGTGATGTGGACAGTAGTTCATCAGTAAACCAGACAACACTAGACTTAGCATCAGTCATTACACCCGCAGACTGAAGACCACAGATGCTCTTGACTCTGTCTGACCTGCTAATTCATTTATTTTTACATTCTTATCCCGGTAACCCGAAGCAAAAATTCCTGTTTATAATTGCCAGAGATATTTCCCTTTAAGTACTCTTCAGAGACAAGATCTCATGCAACATAAACGGTTTTCTCCATTAATGTAATCAAGAATAGTTGTGTAGGCTGAAGAAATGAGGGCTGTAATTCCTGGACATAGACATGTGAACCATTTGGGATCCAAGCTCTCTAATATTTAAGGTACACTACAGGATTCTGACGTTGAAATGTCCAATTGCAAGTCACTTTCAGAGTAACCTTTTTTTTTTTTCTTCTGTGTAGATGAATCTAATGGTTTGAGGTGAACTCATGGTTTCCTTTAATCATCGCTGTAATCAGAGCCAGAATTGAGGAACCCTGTTTTACACCAAGAGTCTCTGATAGGAAGAAGAAAGTCCTACAAGGCTTATAACCAACAAATATTAGTTGTTTGTATATTAATATTAGCTTCAGTATTAGTCAATGGCCTGGTTTTACAGACAGGGTTTAGATTAAGCCAGGATTAGGCCTTAGTTTGATTAGGACATTTAAGTAGCTTTTATTAAACATGCCTTAGAAGTTTACTGTGTGCATCTTGAAACAAAACAATGGCACTGACATATTTTAAGAGACTGCAAGTTGCTTTCAGTTAAAACAGCCCAATACATGCATTTTAGTCTGGGACTAGCTTGAAGGGATAGTTCACCCAAAAATGAAAATTAGCCCATGATTTACTCACCCTGAAGCCATCCTATGTGTATATGACATTCTTCTTTCAGATGAATACAATCGGAGGTTATATTCAAAAATGTCCTGGCTCTTCCAAGTTTGATAATGAGAGTGAATGGCTGTATGTCTTTGGAAGTCCATTAAAGCGCATCTATTCCTGATTAAAGTGCTCCACACAGCTCCGGGGGTTAATAAAGGTCTTCTGAAGTGAAGCGATGCGTTTGTGTAAGAAAAATATCCATATTTAAAACTTTATTGATATAGCTTCCAGCAGATGGCCGTACGTATCGATTTACGCCAAAGAGTAATCCTGAACTTGACGCACAACGTAATGACAGCAATTGACGCCTCTCGCGGTTCAAGCAAACAGGGCTGGGCAACCGCGTTTGTCATCACGCTGTGCTTGGTCAAGTTCAATATAAGACATTTTAAACAATTGTCCGCTCAAAACTCACTTTCAGACACCAGTGAGTGTTTTAAAACAACTTCTTTGCAATCCGATGGGGATTCTGATCACCGTATGAGGCAGAAATATATTTATATGTGATGCTAAAGGCTATTTATGCTAACAATTGGGATAATAAATACACATATGATTATGGAAAAATACCAGACACTGCTTGAAGAATTTAGACAAATCATACTGAGCACCTTTCAATGTCCTAGAAACAGCTCAGAGCCCCCTAGTGGCCACTCAGGATATACACGTAGTAGCACAGAATTGTGCTTAACACTTAACAAGAACATTATAGTGCCCTGGCAATGGCCAAAACAAACAAAAGCTCATTTTCTGCTGAAAAGGGAAAAGATCCAGTGTATTTTTGGGTATGTACCCATGTTATCAAGCATGATTATGTAATCATTTGGCTGGTTTCCAGTGTGGTAATGTTCAGCTATAATGCCTGAACCTGAGGGTGGCACTGCATGCTAGCAGGCTACTTGGGGAAAAAACAAAACAAATCAGCTCCTATCGCTTAGCTAGAGTAGAGCGAGTAGTAATCAACAAGAAAGCCCTGAAATCCGCTGTGGTTAGCAAAGCCTCTGCAAATCTGAGCCGGCGACGTGGAAACTAATTGAAGGGGATTGTGCGAGAGTCATTCTCTCTGCAGCAGTGCCTCGGGACGGAGCCGATGATGCTGGATCCTTCAGGCGAGCCGCTAGATCCTCCCTCTTCTGCTGAAGTAAGGCTGATGCTGGATTGATTTACTATTCATTCCCTCTGGGTCTCTGTATTTGATCATCTCTAGCTGATTATCAGCTACTTGTAATCAAATGCACATTTTTAATTGATTCTTTTTGACTTCATCTTGGTTTTCTTTTTCTGTTCTCTTCAGTTGGTAAAGTGTTTAGTTGTAATAAAAGTGTTGTATAAATGTGTAGAGGGTTTTTATTCATTTGTTAGATGTAGCTAACAGTGCTGCATCTTCTAAAGTAAGTTTCTCATACTGTATAGAGGATCATCATTTTGAGGTTCAGAAACGGATTGACTTCGGCCTGTTTTGCTGTGTCAAACCACAGAAGATACTAACTTGGTAAAAGTTGTAGTTAGTGACGTTATCAGGTAAATGTGTCGTATGGAGTTCCCCTCTTTATTTCCCACAAATACTGTGTGGAATAACATGAGCCCAAGTTTGCACCCATCATAACAACACAGAATGTGTTCATCATTTTTTTCAATGAATTTGTGTGTGTGTGTGTGTGTGTGTGTATTGTGGATTGATAGCATGTGTCATTCTGAGTGAAATGATGTGTGTGCTCAAGTGAAGCTCAGATGCACACTACAGTTCTGCTGGTAGGTAGAAATTGCACGTTTAGACGTATGAGGCTTTTCATTGGTTTGTTTTCAAAATATCAAATAATCAAACCCTTTCCCTGCCATTGACAAGTTTTTCTGTCATTTATGACACAACACTTCTCCACCATTGACAAGTTTTTTTGTTTTTTTTTGGGCAATAGACCCGTTTCACATTTCCGTGTTTCGGATGTCGTCATAGTTGGGTAAACGTTTACAGCGGTGAAAAGTGACTACATTGAATATATATTTTTGTGTTCCCATTTGCTCAAATAGCAAAAGAAAAACTCCACAATAGTGTTTTCATAACTTTCAAAAAGAGAGAAAAAGATAGAGAGATTGATAACGGCAGTCAGAAGAGAGAAAGACGTCACTCCCACAGCCGCGTTTTAGAAACACCCTCACAGCAGCGTTAACTAGTCTTGTAATTTGATGCAAAGGTAATATAATACAAAGTATTGTTATAAATGTGCATAAATTAAAATATATATATATATATATATATATATATATATATATATATATATGTATATATATATAAAACCCTTTGCAGGATTTATGATGCTGATGACCGTTAAAATGCGTCATCACAGTCCGTGAAAAGGGTCCATTCATGTTTTCTAGTGTTATGTATGTTAGGGGCGCTGTGTTACACATCTTCTGAATGAGTACAGAATCTCCGGATCCAAGTTACGCACCGGATTTTACGCACAAGTAAGCAAACGTGATCATTTTTGATATATTGACCACAACAGCCTTTCTAAACCTTGCCAATAGTTAGCACAGTCATTTCATGCTGGTTAATGTAATAAAGGTTATGGCAATAATAACCAGTGCTTCATTTGAAGAAGTATCACCATCTGGATAAGTGGAGATGCTCTGGAGGAGGAACTTGATATTTAGCCTTGATGTAACTGCTCAAAAAGCCTCTTCAAATGAGTGTTTGAGGAGGGGAGTAAATCTACTTTAATCCACTGCAAACAGACTTTTGGTTCTCTTGTGGAAAAGCCACTTTATACCATCTAATTAATTCCCCAGGATAAAATCAAGCCCTACATTTATGTTCTCATATTCCATTGTTCACTCAGAATGTCACATTACAGAAGTGAGACGGGTTGAGAGTGAATGCTGTTTGATGTTGGATTGCTGCTCATGCACCGCAGTGGGGCATCAATTAAAACAAATGGCAGGGAAAATATGAAGAGTTATAATTCATTTCCATATTTAATTGAAGTTCTCCTCAGGGAGAAGTGCTTCATGTGTCATTGCATCACTGGATGTGTTTGGAAGAAATCAAGTGCTTGTAACAGGAAAAACATTTTGTCTGTTTGTTTGTCTTTCAGTCCGATGTGAATGATCATGCAGCAGCACATACTGTACAGACTGTGCATTTATGATTTACACTATCCACCTTCTGAATGCCTAGAACGCAAGTCAGTTTAAGGCTACTTGCAGAAGTGTTGGGACAGGCTGAGAGGAAGCAGTATTGTTTTTCTTTTGAACTAGGCTGGTCAGAGTGAAGCAGTGCATCTTGGGAGATTTCTGGGTTATTTTTAGAGTTAGCCTGAGAATTCAGGCAGAGGTCACCTCGAAAAATTCAGCTCTTGCAAGTGGCCATAAAATATATTCTCCTGTGATGTGGTGAATTCCAAACATTTTATTTTCTGCTACTGATACATTTATCAGGGTGCTGTTAAAAACAGCTTTTCATGGGGCCGTTGGCTTTGCTGTCGGTGTAACCGCTCCGGTTCTACTGACCCCACTCCACTTGATTGGAGATTGGATCCCCATTAGCTTCCATGGAGTGGTTGCTAATCTTCCTGGGGTCCACAAAACAATACAAGGACAAAAAGCAATACAAATAAAAAAATACTCCGATACTCCAAACTGTACTTCTTCCACATTATAGTCTTTTAGTGTTTCCGTTAATCTTAAAGGTGACATATTATGCCCCTTTTCACAAGATGTAATATAAATCTATGGTGTCCCCAGAATGTGTCTGTGACATTTCAGCTCAAAATACCCCACAGATAATTTATTATAGCTTGTCAAATTTGCCCCTTTTTGGGTGTGAGCAACAATGCACCGGTTTTGTGTGTGTTCCTTTAAATGCAAATGAGCTGCTGCTCCCCATCCCCGTTCAGAAGAGGGCCGATCCTTTACACAAGCTTCGGATACTCGGCAATAACAAAACACGCAAATAATCTCAGTCTTCCAAAATCTCAGAAATAACCAGTAGCGAGTGCAGCCTTACGGAGAGACTCAGAAAGAGGTTGCAACTTTTAGACGCACCTGGACGTTTCTGAACGGTTAAGGCCAATTTATGCGCGCAGTAGGTACAGCGTAGCATACGCACAGACATGTACCATACGCCGTAGCCTTCGCCGTACCCTGACGTGCACCTCCTCAAAAATGTAACTACACGTCGCGACAACGCGGACCGCAAGATCTGTGATTGGTCGGCTTGGTAGCATCTCGTTTCCTCCTACGCATTTCCGGCGTGTTCTTCTGCACCGTCCGCCATTTTTAAATTCAGAAGTTCAGTGAAAATTCAGAGAAGAAACATGGAAATGGACCAAGTGACCGAGCGATAAGCTCCAACTCCAACATGATCCTCTCTCTTTCAGTCGCCATTGCTTGTAGTAGCCTAAACTCAAAACAGCCGGTGAGGAATCGAAACACAATGGAACATTAAAACCCTCCCCCGACAACTAGCGTTTCGGCGCTGTAACTGCAGAGCAACACAGACATAATGCATAAGTATAAATGCTACGTGCGTAGCCTACGACATACACTACAGTGTACACTCGACGCAGAAGTATAAATTGGCCTTTAGTGGATACATTTATGTAGTTGTGGAGTTACATTGATTAATCTCGTCGACTTGCATGTACTGTCATGTTTAACTTTTATACAAGTTGACACAGTTCCCTGAGGTCTTTATAAAACAGCTGCGACATTTTTTGGTCAAACAGTGTTCTGTGCTCGTCTGTGCAGCAACGACAGAACAGTTTGCATGCTTTGCCAATAGGGGTAAAATCTCTGCATGGTAGGGGAAGCTGCCACTCGACCCGTCTCCGTTATATGCGCCTGCCTCGGGGCCCATCTTCGTTATATGCGCCTGCCTCGGGGCCCGTCTCCGTTATATGCGCCTGCCTCGGGGCCCGTCTCCATTATATGCGCCTGCCTCGGGGCCCGTCTCCGTTATATGCGCCTGCCTCGGGGCCCGTCTCCATTATATGCGCCTGCCTCGGGGCCCGTCTCCGTTATATGCGCCTGCCTCGGGGCCCGTCTCCGTTATATGCGCCTGCCTCGGGGCCCGTCTCCGTTATATGCGCCTGCCTCAGGACCTTACACAACTATAAGTTGTTTTGAAACAAAATGCAGTGCATATCTCCTGTAGCTAGGGGGCAAGAACGGTACGCACAATAGGTCAATATTCACCATTAACTAAACGCTTTTCATCTGCCTTACAGCTACCAGACACTCCAACTGATGCATATGATCAAATATATTTTGATCATATTTGATCAAAATATCAAAATAAATATCAAAATATCAAATTAGTTTGAGAGATCTTTAGGCAAGTGCGACTCTAAGTTGTGGCTAGCGCGACGCTTGGGTGACATGACGCACGCTCCGTTATGGACAAAACAAAAAGAGGAAATAAGATAAGATGACAAATAGATAAATAAGAGCAGTATTTTACTGTCTGTTTGCACACTTGCATCAAATTGAGTGTCTGGTAGATTTAAATAGTGAGAGATCTTGAGGCAGGCGCAACGCTAGGTTGTGGCTGGCGCGACGCTTAGTATGTGTCAAGACTCGCGCTACGGATTAAAACGGTGGAAAAAATATAAAGGTGGCAAATAGGTAGGCTAAATAAGAGTTGAAGTAAACGTGGGATGCATGTCTAACTGTCTATTTGATCATATGCATCAGTCGGAGTGTCTGGTAGCTGTAAGGCAGATGAAAAGCGTTTAGTTAATGGTGAATATTGACCTATTGTGCGTACCGTTCTTGCCCGTTAGCTACTGGGGATATGCGCTGCATTTTGTTTAAAAAATACCTTATATATTGTGTAAGATCCCGAGGCAGGGGCATATAACGGTGACGGGTCCCGAGGCAGCTTCCCCTAGCGGTGACGGGTTGAGTGACAGGTCGAGTGGCAGCTTTTTTACCCCCTCTCTGTTTTGCTCGAACTTTTGCCATTGCGTTAGAACTGGTTACACTGTTGTCGCTTGTGAAAACCAAATGGCGGCACCGTGGTTGGAAACGTGCAGATTAAGGGCCGGTAATATTATAATAAGATCCCTTTCCTACAACAGAAGGGGAGCGAAATCTGATTGGCTTATTTTTTGACATGCTTGCAGAGAAAGGCTTACCAAAACAAAGGTACTGAGTTGTCACTTTTTACGTTTTCTAGGTTGGTAGATGCACCGGGGACCCGATTATAGCACTTAAACACAGAAAGAGTCAGATTTTCATGATACGTCCCCTTTAAATATTAACAGCACATACAAAAAAAAGCATCAGTCTCTAGTGTGCCTTTTGAGGCCAGGGGAGTTACACTCACCCAGTTAAACCTCACTCACATCCGGGTCACGGCACCACTGCAACCCTTCCGGTTCTACTTGTAACGCTCCGAGTGTGATTCGAACCCACGTCTCCAATGTGGGAGGAGGGTGTGCTAACAAGGAGACTAACTACCCCAGTCTCTAGCGTCAGTCACCAGTACTCCTCTTGAGGCCAAGGGAGTGAGGTTTACTCAAACAGCTCTTACAGCTGGCTTATGTTACATTGGGAATTTCAGTTTACTTTACTGGACTGATTATTTTAGTCTCAAAATTCTTGAAAGAAAAGTCTTGCAGTATTTGCAGCTGGTCAGGAGTTTGCCTGTGTTTTTAAATATGCTATGTAAAAAAGAATTTTGAATATATTGATTTAATTTTTTTTACTTGTGCTATTTATTTTACAGTACTTGCACTTACGTGTACTTACAGTGTACTTACTCCAGAAAGTACTGGTAATATAAGGTAACTACATGGGTTAAGGTTTGGTTTAGGGGTAGGTTCGGGGTTAGTACCTAGTTATTGTAATTACTATAATATGTACTTAGTATGTACATGGGGAACAGGACTGTAAAATAAAGTGCGACCGATTGTTTCAGACAAACAGATAGTAGTGCACCAAACCCATGCCATTGCTTGAGTCAGAAACTGACAATGTCGTACTTCTCAAACTAACAGAACTTGCATGAAACCAATATACAGTAGTCAACATCTGGACAGTTGATCAAAAAAGTTCATCAACGAACAGTTGTTGTTCAAAATTCATGTATAACTTTGATGAAAGGTTTTGATCCACTTCAAATGTTGACTACTATATTTGCAGTTTTGAAACGTGCACGGAATGAATCTATTTAGAATAGTACAGGGGTAGAATTTGCATACACTGAAAAACATTTGGTGTAGAAACTATTTTCACTCAAAAATTGCTAATAAATTTCACAATTACAAAGAAACGGCACGTAACACATTGAATTAAATGTGACATTTTTAAGATTTGCCAAATGGGCATTGAGTATTTAATAATTGTACAAAACTAATTAAAAGGGCATTACAATGCAAGTTGTAAAAAGGACTGATTGGTCATGGATGTGCTGCTTTGAGGAAGACATAAATCAAGACACTCTCTTCTCAAGACCGTCCTCTGTAAAATGTGTTTGTTTTCACTCGGATGAAGATGTGATCCACTGCTTTGCTGAAAGCTTGCTAGTCTGCTGTGTTGATGGTGCTGTCCTACATCCTCATAGGTGTCTGGTATTGTGATCTGTTCACTTCCTCCCATAGCTCTCATGAGTGAACACTTCCCACATCACACATATGTCCGATTACTGTTTTTATCTCATGCACTCTCACTTCCAATCATCATCTCATCTTCCCATTTCTCCATGTTCAGAAGAAACCTTCCTCCACTATCCCTGATGCGTCACACAACATCAGCTCTTTACTCTCTACAGCTCTTGGGAAGTTCATTTGATTATAGTGAATTGAATACAAAAAATCTATTTGCAGGATTTTTTTTTTTTAGTACTGTAGTAGTAAAATAAGTTTCATGTGACAGATAAATTGGCCCCCTGAAATAGGCTTTAGTATTGATGTAAAATGTAGCCAACTACTCAAAAGAGCAGCTCTTGCTTGTAGATTAAATTCAAGCAGCTCATGATTTTAATTCAACTGTCTATTCCTGTTCCACCATCATTACATTAATTATTAACTCAGTTCATTCTCATGTAACCCTACACAACTCTTCTCCCAAACATTCCCCGTCACCAATGCAGCACAATCCCATCTCAATTAAATATATGATTCAAAGTACTTCAAACCCTTCTGAAGTGTACAGACAGGTAGACCACAGGAATGAGTGGTTAAACACTGAAGGCAACTAAGGCAAGCATAACGCTTTCTATTGCTCTTTTATCCTCTTTCTCATTATTATGGTTTCAAAGACCCAAACCCCAAGTATAGTTCACGATTGTCACTGACCCAAGTCATCTAGAGTCCAGAGAATTACAGACTGTGAGCTCTAAGCTTTTGACTTGAGCCAGTGAGAACCAACATGGAAACCACTAAAAGACCCCTGCAACCTCATACTGCCAGCCTGGCAACAACTCATAAAACCCTAGCATTGTCACACTGAGTTTAGACACAAATCCCTCTCAATTTCTTCAAGAAAATCTATAGATCAAGTTTCTAAATGCTTGTTTGTAATGGTGACATAGATGTAGTCTATAAGCTAATGAACATGGATCTCTTCACCTGTAATTATCCAGCAGTGTGATGCCGCTGCTTGTGAAATGTCACTCGGCAGTTGGCCCTACAGAAGGTTAATGCTCTGTTGGTTGCTCAAATGTCCTTTTAAATGCTCTTTCCATATCCCGACTGTGATCTCTGGTTGGCGTCATATTAATTGCGTTTGGCAGCGATGAACAGCATTTAATCAAGACTGTTCCCAAGAAAAGAGCTTCAAGTAGTTGCTGAAATATGGAAGTGTGTACTTGAGTTACATGAGTTCAGTAAACAACCCGAGTGTGTCATTTGTTTTGAATAAGAGTATTAAAGACCTCATGAAATCAAAGAGGTTAGTCCATATCTGTAGTTTTGTGTATAATAAACTTTTAGCAGATATATGGATTTCAAATGCACAGTGTTCTTCAGGAATGTGGACAAAGTATCCATGCCATCATCTCCTGCTCATGCTGTATAGTTCACAAATTTTTGTCCAATCAAATGCTCAGCTTTAATAAGAGTTTTTCTTCCTCTTAAAGCACCTGTCTCCGATTACCTATAGCAAACAGCAAATGTTGTGCTGGGCCTATGGATAAGCTATTATAAAAGACAAATCCTTCAATATGTCCTGCCCCAACTTCCTTTTTGAATAGAAAATGCTTCAACATAATAAAGAAATCTGTGCTCGTAAAACATTCCATGGGTTTGTGAGACTTTCATGATTCTGTGGCCAGCCCTTTCAGTGCCAAGAAATGTTTTGGATCATCTTTGCCGACTGGAGCCTGTAGAACAGGGGACCCAGTCCTGCTCCTGGAGGGCCACTGTCCTACAGAGTTCAGCTCCAGCCCCAGTTAACACACCTGAACACATAATCAAGGTCTTACTAGAAACTGCAGGCAGGAGTGTTGAGGCAAGCCGGAGCTGAACTCTGCAGGACAGGAGCAGGTTTGGAAACCCCTGCTGTAGACTATGATTGCTTCAGGCTCACATTAGAAGTCGTGTTGTATCAGAGACAGATGCTAACTGGATGTGTCCACCATCGGCTCTCTGGAGCACCAGTGATGTAGTTAAATACTTAAAGGGATAGTTCACCCAAAAATGTAAATTCTGTCAGTAATTACTCACCCTCATGTTGTTCAACCCCGTAAGACCTTCGTTCATCTTCGGAACACAAATTAAGATATTTTTGATTAAATCTGAGAGCTGGATCACTCCTCCATAGGCTTCTAAGGGATTGAAACTTGCCGGCCCCAGAAAAGTTATTAAAGACATCGTTAAAATAGTCCAAGTGACTACAGTGACTCAATCTTAAGTTTATCAAGCGACGAGAATACTTTTTGTGCGCAAAAAACCCCAAAAATAACGACTTTATTTCAACTATTCATTTCCTTCTCTGTGGGCCTCGAGTGAGTTCACTAGTGTAATAGCGTAGTGTTTCTGTGTTGTACGTCACACGCATCACACACATGACCAGCGTCGGCCAATAGTGAGCCTACGTGTGACGTACAACACAGAAACACTACGCTGTTACACTAGTGAACTGACTCGAGGCCCACAGAGAAGGAAATAAATAGTTGAAATAAAGTCGTTATTTTTGTTTTTTTTGCACACAAAAAGTATTCTCATCGCTTGATAAACTTAAGATTAAGCCACTGTAGTCACTTGGACTATTTTAACGATGTCTTTAATAACTTTTCGGGGAACAAGTGTCAATCCCTAAGAAGCCTATGGAGGAGTGATCCAGCTCTCAGATTTAATCAAAAATATCTTAATTTGTGTTGCGAAGATGAACGAAGGTCTTACGGGGTTGAACAACATGAGGGCGAGTAAATACTGACAGAATTTTCATTTTTGGGTGAACTATCCCTTTAAACGGGTACAGCCCGATTTCCAGAGAATCTAAGGTATCAGCAGTATCAAATGTAAAACATGGAAATAGCCTGGTGTCATATTTTCAAAGCACTTTCATTACAGCACATTAACTTTGCTAGACATTTGCCTGCATGTCAACACATGCTGACATAAATTATTCCTTTCTGACGTGACTTGACAAGTGTTTCCCGCAGTATTTCACGACTGACGATTGTTTCGTTCCTTACTACTGGAAGTTAAATAAAATCAGATAAAATCTTACTGGACTGAGAAAGAGCTGTCCAGTTTTCTGGACATTAGTGTGTGTAATTTAGAAAAAAAGCCTGCATTTTCACTTCTTCTATACATTATTTATTTTAAAGTAATCGGTTGACATGGCTCTCAGTAGATATCAAGATATGCATGGTGGATTTTTTTTTCTCACTATCTTCTTTTCACAGAAATATATTATCAGTGAATTAAAGTGGATTTTGAGATGTTCTGCTGGGTTTTCCTCACAGAAGGTCTTGATTTCTTTCCCCGTGGAGACGCCTCCCTCAGCTCCGTCCGCTGCCTTCATATCCTCCGTTTATCTGCGTCTCCTGCTGGTATTTCCTGAACTCCATTGTGCCGGGCACATTCGGTCTCTCTGGCCTTCATGCGCTCACTCTCGTTCTCCTTCTGCAGCTGCTGCTGAGCCTCTGCATGTGTGTGTGTGTGTGTGTGAGGATTCATTCATCTTGTGCTGAGGTGGTTTTGCTGATCAGCATTCTGCGGGATGGTAAGTGGATCTGTGCATCTGTCAGCTGCTGCAGGCAACACACACGTCTGTCTCGCCCTGTCTGTCTGTCTCTGTGAGATCTGTCTGAGGGGTATATTGATGTGTAGGTAATATTAATGCATCAATCCAGTTGCTATGATGGTGGTCCGGTGGTTTTGCATGCAGGAATGCTTGTTTTGAGAGAGTTACACAGCGGTAGGACGTCGCAGGTGGCATTCATGCCATGATGATGTAGGCAGCAGTCGTTCAGCTGGAGATGTTTGGGATATGGAATATGTCAGACTAACAGGCATCAGCTTTGTGTGTGTTTAAACATGTCATCAACAGACCCAGAGGGGAAATGCAAAGTCTTTCATATTTTCTGCACTGCTTTTGGGGGGGAAATCTGCAGAATTAAATGTGGTAAAATGTGTTTGAGTAAAACACTCTTTGTTAATATGACATTTCCTAAATGAATGAAGATGCTAAACATGGCCACTGGCCAGGACTTGATGGTATTGATTAAATAGTGAAAAGTGTCTGCATGTGTCAGCTGGTTTCAGAGGCTGTGCAACTACATCATGCATTGAATAGCATGCACATTAAGTCCAAATTTAACTCTTTCCCCACCAGCGTCTTCTAAAAGTTGCCAGCCAATGCCAGCATTTTTGATAATATTCACAAACTTTTTTGGCCACCAGAACATATTGTTGCATGATTCTGCATCATTCTTTTTTTTTAATCAACTCTTGAATGTGGGTAAGTTTCATTAAAAAAAAAAAAGAATTAAATGGGTCATGAACTGCATTTTCTTTATTATTTTATAATGTTTCCTGGTGTGCACTTATAATGTTAATGTTTTTTCATCATAATTTAGAAATAAAAGGCATTTTTCTTACCCTGATTTTAGCCTGATTTGAATGCTCTGTTTGAAGGGGCGTGTCTGTGTGAGACTTCATTGTAAACACCCACTGCTGTGATTGGCTGCTGTGAGTCTTCAGTGTAAACACCCACTGCTGTGATTGGCTGCTGTGAGTCTTCTGTGTAAACGCCCACTGCTGTGATTGGCTGCTGTGAGTCTTCAGTGTAAACACCCACTGCTGTGATTGGCTGCTGTGAGTCTTCTGTGTAAACGCCCACTGCTGTGATTGGCTGCTGTGAGTCTTCAGTGTAAACACCCACTGCTGTGATTGGCTGCTGTGAGACTTCAGTGTAAACACCCACTGCTGTGATTGGCTGCTGTGAGACTTCAGTGTAAACGCCCGCTGCTGTGATTGGCTGCTGTGAGTCTTCTGTGTAAACGCCCACTGCTGTGATTGGCTGCTGTGAGTCTTCAGTGTAAATGCCCGCTGCTGTGATTGGCTGCTGTGAGTCTTCAGTGTAAACGCCCACTGCTGTGATTGGCAGCTGTGAGTCTTCAGTGTAAACGCCCACTGCTGTGATTGGCTGCTGTGAGTCTTCAGTGTAAACGCCCGCTGCTGTGATTGGCTGCTGTGAGACTTCAGTGTAAACGCCCGCTGCTGTGATTGGCTGCTGTGAGTCTTCAGTGTAAACGCCCACTGCTGTGATTGGCTTCTGTGAGTCTTCAGTGTAAACGCCCACTGCTGTGATTGGCTGCTGTGAGACTTCAGTGTAAACGCCCACTGCTGTGATTGGCTGACATCTTTGCATGTGGAACTCTCTTGAAAACTTTTAGCACGCTTTTACTATTACAGCTCTCAAGGTTAAAGGGATAGTTCACCCAAAAATGAAAATTCTGCCAGTAATTACTCTCCCTCATGTTGTTCAACCCCGTAAGACCTTCGTTCATCTTCAGAACACAAATTAAGATATTTTTGATTAAATCTGAGAGCTGGATCACTCCTCCATAGGCTTCTTCAGGGATTGAAACTTGCCAGCCCCGAAAAGTCATTAAAGACATTGTTAAAATAGTCCAAGTGACTACAGTGGCTCAATCTTAAGTTTATCAAATGACGAGAATACTTTTTGTGCGCAAAAACAAACAAAAATAACGACTTTATTTCAACTATTTATTTCCTTCTCTGTTGGCCTCTAGTCAGTTAACTTAGTGTGATTGCGTAGATCTACGTCACACGTAGGCTCACTATTGGCCGACGCTGGTCATGTGTGTGATGCGTGTGACGTACAACACAGAAGCTCTACGCTGTTACACTAGTGAACTCACTCGAGGCCCACAGAGAAGGAAATGAATAGTTGAAATAAAGTCGTTATTTTTTTATTTTTTTGCGCACAAAAAGTATTCTCGTCGCTTGATAAACTTAAGATTGAGCCACTGTAGTCACTTTGGCTATCGTTGACTATTTTAACGATGTCTTTAATAACTTTTCGGGGCCGGCAAGTTTCAATCCCTTAGAAGCCTATGGAGGAGTGATCCAGCTCTCAAATTTCATCAAAAATATCTTAATTCGTGTTCCGAAGATGAACGAAGGTCTTACGGGGTTGAACAACATGAGGGTGAGTAATTACTGACAGAATTTACATTTTTGGGTGATGTGATGATGAACCTTTGCGTTGACGTCATCACCATTTCAGTATGTCTCAAATGTGTGTTAAATGTTGCTATATTTAGTTTGCCAAGTACATTGTTTAAGCGCTTTATTCACATTTCATTTCTGCATCCCGTGTACAATTAGCTATGGACGTTTGCAACCCCGCAATTCTTACGTTCAGTAACATCATTCAAGTTCAAATTCTTTGATTACCATTAGCACTCGCTGAAGTATAAGAAATCACAAGGAGTCTAATGTTTTTTACAGACTGTTTATTAGTAATTTTACATGATATAGCTCTGTGGTATTGTATGTGCTTACCTGTTGATTTCTGCTTTGCTCGTTCCGGTAGCGCGCGTAACCGGAACGCGCTTATCATAGCATGGGTCATACCATTTCCCACAACTGGGGGGAGGCAGTATAGGAGTGGAGGGAAATGTTTGTTCTGTTTAAGGTATGTTTCTTATGGTAACATTACTTGGTTTAAGCTGAACTAATGATATTTATTTGTCTTTGTAAAAGATGTGTTTGTTTTAATGTCATTGTTATCATGTACATTATTAAGCCAAAGGATACCCTGTACAAAAGGTACTTCCTAATTTCGTTTGGCGGGAAGTGTGTGTATTTAACCGGAGTGTTCCGGCTATTAGGGAGGGTTGGTGGTTTGCTCTGTTACAAGAGTATAACATTATGTGAGTTCTATTGTTGATAGAGAGCTGTATCAGCAATTTGCCTTTGTGTTTAATGGGCAGAGGTTATAGTGCTGCTTCGTTAGCATTCATCATGTATTTTTTTTTCTTTTTTTTATTATTAATTTGTACTTTGCACGGATTGTTTTTGGATTATTAATAAATGATCTATTTTTGCACCGCCAATCATCTTGTCATGCCATACCTTCCTAACTCCTCCCTAACCCTCGGGCTACAGCACCTGACTTAGGACAGTCTCAAGGGCCTTCCTTTGTGACAGGTGAACTAACCCTTTAACAAATCGTGAAAAGTGTTGATTATAGCATTATATTTAGGTCTATAGCATTATATTTAGAGCGTAGCATGAAAGGTTGCAGTGATGAGCATGTGGTCGATCACAGACATGTTGAGCTTGTGAATGCAGTGATCTCGTCATTGCAACTTGATTTCTCACTCTCACATATGCTTTCATCATAACTAACAGTGCAAACACAGTGTAGATAAGAGATTCATTGATTATAACGGGAGTTTTGGCAAGAGTCCAGAACTCAGTCACTGATAAACTCACGGTGTTTGATTGACAGCTCCAGCGATTGTAAAGGGAGTGTTATTTGATCGCTTTCTACAGTATATATAATTTAATCACAGTTTAAATAACAGATTATTTTCATTCTACTAAGAGAAACAATGTGAAGTTGATCGGACTGCACATGAATCATTACATATCAGAAATCACTGGTCACAGATCAGACATAAGAATTAACAGTTACATGTTGTGGCATTACTTTATACGTCCATATCGTAAAAGTCTGTTTGCAAAGCCTGATCTGAAATTGCGACTGATTTACCAAATAATCCACAGTGAAATGTACCGAATACAAATAAATAATGCTCAACTGAGACATTCACATTGTTGAAAATAAATAACCACATTCTCCAGTAATCCTTTATCGCTCTTCTCTCGTCATCTCACTAACACGCCAGTGGGCGGAGCCAAAGTTACAGTGATGAAGTAGGCGTTGATCTTCTTCTGCAGAGGAGGTCTTTCACCGATCTTAGACTCATCCCACAGCCGTTATCTGGGCTTGGTTACAATAAAAGCTGTTTTTGGACTAACAAGGACGTTTTCAGTTCTGAAACTTACAGGATATTCTCATAGTGTGATGAACTCTTATATGTCAAAAGCTCATGACCTCTTTAAAGGGACATTGTGTAGGAATTTCTCCCATCTAGCGGTGAAATTGTATTTTGCATTCAAACGAATTGTGCTCTCCAGCGCCTCGCTTTTTCAAATGCGTGTTGCATCTACGGTAGCTGTTATGTACCAAAAAGCTATGACAGGATGTCTTCTAATAGCACTTCGTCGAGTTTTCCTTCGGGTGAACAGGTTTGTTATTTCAAACAAACTGCAACTTGACACAACGAACAAACGAATGTTACAGTATGAATAATAACAGTGCAATGCAGCCTTTTAAAGTTGCCGGGGCCGTGAAGCGCCTCTCACTGCTCTGCTCCTCCGTTTCTGCTGCTTTCAGTCACGTGACGCTGGCTCTGAACGAAAACACGTTGTGGAAACGCATTGGCCTAGTACTTTTTGACCCTCTCTGCTATTATAGTTTTTCAAGATGGCGGAACGACATGGAAGCCTCCGTGGACCTACCCGTCACATGTATATAAAGATAATACATTCTTTGTTTACAAGGATAAGTCAGATAATTGGCAGAGGTATTTGTACACCATTGAGGACATATTTATGAATAAAAATATTGATTTTAGATAATAAAATACCTAAAAAACTACACATTGTCCCTTTAAACAAAAAGCTGAGAAAATCAAATTTTTGTCAAAGACTATGTCCGGATCAGATTCTGAAAGATGCTCAAAACACAGATGGAGAAGATCCATCAACACCCCCATAGCTTCACAGTCCTATAGCTCCTCTGGGTCGATATTTCATTCTGTAACGTTAGGCAGTTTTTTTTTTTATTATTATTATTATATTGTTTGCTGTTGCTCGCTTGTGCTTAAGCAACTTCTATCCTTCTGGTTTTCACAGATTTTTTTTCTTCACTTGTTTTTGGATCCAGAGATGCTGTACACTTTCAGAAGATGTGTAACAGTGTACCATACCGTACAACACTGAAAAAGCGTGTCGATGGTGGAGAATCGTTGTGTCATAAATGATAGAATATCTTGTCGAGTTTTAAAAATGAAGCACATGAGATTGTGTAGACCTTGGTATATGACATGTATTCCTGTTCCTGTAGGCTCAGAAACCATATGGAAATTGTGAAGATGTTATAAAATGAGTGCATCTGTTATATCTTTTTCCCACTGGGAGAACCCTTGAAGAGTCCCAAGTAAACTATCATCGGCATGTGAAACACTAATCTGACAGCAGATTACGCATGGAGACAGTTCTTGGATTGTAAGGCTGATTAAAAGGAGTATTCCGGGTTTATGGAAAGCATGTGTGACGATGTGTGACTGACGATTACCACACACAATATGGCTTCTGCAACACTTGTTTCAGTTGTTTAGTCTCAAATTCATTTTCAGCCCCTCTTGTCTCTTTTTGCAGTTCACATTTGAATCTGACAACAATATTAGAGCAAGCTAGGATGAGAAGACACCAGTATCACTGTCTTACTGAAGCGTTTATTTACCAACAAAACAAGATAAACACGTCGAATTAAATAGAGCATCTTTAACAAGATAATATTTTATAAATTTGTTTTTGTACAAAGATAATAAAGTCAACATGTTGTTTTTATAATATCATATTAATTATTGTGTTGTACGGTATAAACATACCTGCATTCATATTTTGCTCTCTCGCAAGGGGATCATAGTTTTTGGTGGCACTTGGCATTCAAAAATGTGAAAACTCCTGGTTTTGACGACGGCCTACTTGACTTATTTATGGTCCGTGGCAGTCAGCAGCATGCCATAGATATAGTATATAGAGGCTGATCCAGAAATACTTCAGTGTATTCCTGTAAGATCAGCCATTATCCTGGTTCAAGACACTGAAAAGTCTTTGAACTGCTGTAGACTCATTTAGTCTAATGCTTCAGCTTTACACATTCAGAAGTTGAACGAACTTGAGGGATTTATATAAATTGATCGGTTGACTGTGATTGGTTTAGAGCACAGAGCGGTCAGAGTTAATTAAAGAGACTCTTGAGACTCCAGACTGCTGTAATGCTGAATGTCATCTATATTCTCTAATGTTGAGTCTCTGTTGGAGTATAAACTCTGTGAAGGACTTGAGAAAGCGATGTGTGTCTGCTAGCAGTGGAACGGAGATCAGCGGTTCGTCAAGGGACTCTGTGGCCTAAAACACTGCGGTAAAAGATGACTATTGACAGCTGATGAATTAAAGATGAATGCACATGGTGTATAGTTTCTGTGACACTAGTGGCACCAAGCAGAATTTAAAAAAAAAATCTACCTATTTTGCAAACGAGAATGTATTTTAACATAAAACATCATACATACTCTACCTTTAAAACCGCACATGAGCTGAAGCCACGGGCTGTCTGTGTCCAGGGCTCACGTCATATAATATGATGCTGAGCTACAAAATAAGCACACAGTGTTTGGATTTGATCTCGGCATGTCATAATAGAGATTGTACATGGCACATTGCCCAGAATTACATTTTTATGGATGTTATGTTTACAGTAAAGCAAAGTCAGTCCAAAACATACATACTTTTGTCTGTTTAGAAGAACGTTTTGTGCTTATATAGTGGGTGGTTGAACATTTAGACACGAACAATGACTCATAATAAAACATGAAAACCACATACGTTTTCACATAATTGTGGCTATTCAGAAATTGATTTTGTATTTATTTCACATTTTTATAGTCTAATTTTCTATTTTACAAATATGTTTTGAACTTACAAGTGAACATACTTCTGCTATTTCCAGTCAATTAGTCTTTTGGAATCAAGCTTTTTCATGTTTGATAACGATACAGAACTCAAGTAAAAAATATGATTAATATTATTAAATAGCCAAACAAACTTTGATGACAATAAAAACTGCAGAACTTATGAAGTTAAAATGCATATGGATACATTTTAAACTTGGATTGCATATACAACATTGAATGTGTTTTCATATTTCTTGTTATTATTCAAGTAAATAACATAAATAATATGTCCTAGACAGTCAGAAATTCCAGTACATTATTTTAGTGATCTGTTTGATTAATAATAAAAACATACATTGTAAGACATTTAATTTTAGCCATGTAAGGCAATGCATCCACCAAAGTGTAAATGCACAGTGATTCAAGTATTTAAACACTTAAGTCACACTTAAAAATGTTATATGTTGTAGTATTACAAAATATCAAAGCAAGTGTCAACTGTTTTAAAGAGAGATCTTACAGATCTTACTTTTTAAGCAAACGGTTACCAGTTAAAAACAACCATTAACAGTTTTTGAGACACAATCTATTCCCCCAAAATAGCTACTTTATTTTTAACTGTTTGTGCACATTTGTATAAAATTCATAATTTAAGATGAAACTGGTGTGAAACTGGTCTCAATGTGTGTTCATATGTTGAGGATCAGAGAAACAGATCTCAACATGTGCTATCAGTTTGATCTGATGCTAAACACTCCAGGCTTCAGATGCTGTTATCATATATCTTCCCTCATGTTGAGCTGCTTTTATTTATTTTATTTACATTCGTTCGCAAGGCGTTTACACACACCATTTATATAATGTGATTACATTTTGAGTTGTTAAAGGGATAGTTAACAACTAAAAACAATTCTGACATAATTTAATCATCTTGATGTTGTATCAGTCCTGTTGCACACAAAATGAGATGTTAAGCAAATGTCCTTGCTGCACTTTTCCATGCAATGAAAGTTCAAAAAGTACCATAAAAACATAAATATTATGCATATGACTTGTGTGATGAATATCAAGTCTTCAAAGTCATTTGACAGCTTTGTGTGGGGGAACAGATGCAAGTCAATCTTCCCTTCTGATCTCATTTTCATTTCTGCATTTTCTAACTTAACGTGTTGCGTTTAGTGTTTCATGTCATTGTTGTAAAACCTGATGCAACCAGAGACACCAAGCTTGAATATTCTCATGTGCAGATGAGTTTGGAGAGCTACAGTAACATCTGAAAGTGAAGGGGACAATTTTTTTTTTTTTTTTGTGTGAAAAACTTACATTTCTGGTCTGTTCTTGACACAAGAAGATGTGAAATGCAATGTACAATTATCTCTTTCTGTCCTTTTGACAGCCATTGCAACTTAAACTTTAAAACATATCCTTTTGTCTCCAATGAAACAAGGAACATTTGACTGACATGAGGGTATATACATTTTTCTTTCTTATGTAAACTATTGTTTTAAGGACGACGGCTTCTGTGATTGGCCAGCAGAAGAGGACAGGCGGTTGTCTTGGTCTCTGTCTCTGCTTGTTAAATCACATCCTCAGGGACAGTCTAATGCTCTTATTAAAGCAGCCCATGTCTTCCTGCAACAGGAAATGACCATCATATCTTCTCTTGGCAGGGCGTGGCCATGATGCTTATGTATATTTGCAAATGTTTGTATACATGTATGAGTGTGTGTGAGAGAGTGAGTATTTTTAGAGAAAGACGCATGTGAAGTCTTATCTGGTTCCGTTGTAATACCGCTGTTTCCCCATCTGTTCTCCCAGTAGTCTTGTCCTGGTTTTAAAGTAAAAATGGAAATAAGACGGAGAATGTTGGCATAGTTTCACAGGCACGTGCAGCACAACCTCCAGTGAAGATGAGATGAGTCTCTGAATCTTATGTAACTGTTGTGTCTGGAGTTCACAGTCATCATCATTTCTACAGCCAATGCTACAGTACACATCATTCACACACTGGACAGATGTGATTTCACCAAGTACAACATGTTTGTTGATCCTGGAACAACATTCCAATCAACCAATCAGATTTGAGGGACAAGTTTACAGTTTATGTCAAGTTTAGGCTTACAATTAGGTCTAGGTGCTTCTATATCCATGCTATTCGCCTATAATTTCCCTCTGATTTAAGGGATAAGTTATGGGTAGGGTTAGGTTTAGGACTACATTTTCAGACTAGAATGTTGTTCCAGGATCAACAAAATATGTTGAACCAGGAACATGTCTTACTTGGCAAAATCACAGCGACCCACTGAAAACCTGGGGTCTTGCTCAATGGCCACAGATGATTTGTGCCATTTTTTCCAACTTTTTCCATTGGTATGACATCCTGAAACAGCGATTCAAAACCTCACTGTGTTTGAGCCGAGCGTGTGACGTGTCAACCGACTCGACCGCTGGTGTGAGTTTGGGCTGGACTGGCGGTTGGTTGCGGTAGGAATGTTTGGGAAAACCTGTTTGGCAGTTATTCAAGTTTTGCAATTCCATTTGGCTCCACTATTGGTGCAGAGATGGCACACATCAGGCACTTAGGGCGCTTTCACACTAGCACATTTGGTGCGCACCCGGGTTCGAATGACGTCAGAGTTCGGTTCGTTTGGATGATGTGAACGCTGTCTTCTGAACAGGGGCAGGGGCAGGGGCAGGAGGGGCAGGGGCAGGGGCAGGAGGGGCAGGGGCAGGCGGGGCAGGGGGCAGGCGGGGCAGGGGGCAGGCGGGGCAGGGGGCAGGGGCAGGGGGCAGGGGGCAGGGGGCAGGGGCAGAAGGGAGGGGGGAGCAATCGAACTCGGGTTTGGAACAAGCAATCAAACCAAGTGTGAAAGCGCCCTTACACACTAACACAATATTGTTATATAATTAATTACTGTAATAGTATAAGTAATTCTTGAACAGTATACTCTCAAATGTCAGCTTTCTAAAGATACTTGTGTAAAGTCTCTTGAGCAGCAACCTTTTTATCTTGGGCAGGGTGTCCAATCCTGATTCAACAAACCTGTCTGGAAGTTTCGAGTGACCCTGAAGACCTTGATTACCTGCTTCTGATGTGTTTAATTGGGTTGAAGCTAAACAGTGCTGGAAGGTGCTCCTCCAGGTGCAGGACTGGACACTACTGATTTTACGTATGTCCTTTATGCTCCTGCTTGAAAAGAGCTTAAACCCTGGCCTTTCTAGAGTCGCTGGTCTTTCACACATCGGGATTGTTTATTGGGAATATGTGGCTTGCAAACCCAGTGACCTGCTGGCTGACGTACAGTTTGTGTTGCCCAGTCTGCATGTCGTTTGGCAGAGGGGTGCCGGCAGTCAGTGCGCTCTAATGGCATAATGGGATAATCGTTCAGAGGATACACTGTAGGGAGGGGTGTTGCAATAGAGGACACAATGTCAACTACTGAAAAAAAAACAACAAAGGGCCCAGACTTCCTCTGGACATTCCAGAGTGCAACATACTTTTTTCCAAGATAATTTACCTGCTAAAGTGTTTTCTTTAAACATTTTTGTTAGGAAAGTCTGGGATATGAGATCCAGGCAGTGACCATGGCTATCTCAAGCCCTGTTTACACATTCTCATCAGTGTGATTGGACCACAAGCGGTCCGTTGAGAAAGATTGGCATGTACTCTAGAGGTCTGCTACATGAGCCAAGTCTAATGGGACCCCAGAAAAGTTTCAGCTGGGTTTGAGTGCAAGTCTTCTGGAGGCTCAGGTCTCATGGTCATGCTAGGTGATCCTTCACATGTCGGAGATGCATCAGGGTTTACACTACAAATAACTGTATCACAACTTCAATCTCTCAAACCACTAGGAAGGTCTTTCTCAGCATAGATAGAGGTAATAAACAAGACCGGCACCAGATTTATATTATTTTGATTCATCACACACTTTCTGGTGTTTTGTAAGGCCTTTCTGTTGCTAATAAACATCATGCACTGGAATTAGGCCACCATGATAGCGACTAAAGCTCTTTCACAATGCAGCAAGCAAATCCAAGACCGGGGCATGACCTTCCACATTCCTCTGTTGTTATGTCTACGTCTATTGTTTGCATCTCAGGTGAAATCGCTCTCCCCTCCTCGTCGTTTTGGCACAGAGAACTTTAGATAAGAACCATTCAAGACCGTGACTCTTTATTCTTTATGGAAGAAGTAATTTTGCCATTTGCCATTTCTTTCACTCGAGGTCCAATGAAAATCAATAGACAGTGTAATCCTGCTTTTCCTCTGGACAGTCATGGCTGTTGTCGTGAGAATGCAGCTGTATTCACTGTGTTTCGGTCTGAATATGGCTCATTACATGTGCACAAATGCTTGATCGCTCACCGTACGAGGGATTCGGTGCAGTACGTCTGAAGGTGCGCTGCTGGTTTGATGTGGTGGACCAGCTGACTTCTGTTACCAATGGATTGGTGTTTCATACTTTTTTATGGCATGGTGTTTTGTTAACTGGCTGGTTTCATTTATATGAAGCCATTTTATAGCTTTAGCAGGCATAATTGTACAATTACCAGAAGCATAGCGTGTTTGTTATTAAAAAAAAAAAAAAGGAAATTAAACAAAGCGGCAGAAGTCAGCGCTGCCTTTCTCAACAATAAATCAGCACTCAAGCGTGTGCCATCACCTATAATTTTCACTTATTCTAGCCACTAGCAGAGAACCAGCCTGCACATGAATGGGAATGGCGGGGTGGAAGCTGCAGGTGCGAGAGACTCTGAGCGCGGCCCATGATAACAGCATTTCTCCACACGTGTAATGGCCCCCGGCCCTCGCCTGGCCCTTCTCCTGCTGTTGGAAGTGCTTCATCAGCAGAACAGGATTGCTCGCACAACTCAGGCCGAAGGGAGGGATATCGCCCGATCCGCATCGAGTCTGAACAGGAACTTAGAAGACTTGTAGATAAAGACTCTAATTGAATGTGACAGGAAGTCTGGGAAAGGTACTTTGCCAGCGCCAGCGAGTCCTTGAGAGGCTGTAGTCTACAGTAAAGGACTAACTAGGTATATGGGAAACTGCAAGACAATGTTTTTCAGACCTAGAGCCCATAACATCTACTCTCTGTGGGAACTATTGAACATACATTTGCATTGCAAGAAAACAGATGATATAATCTATTGCTGCTTATTCAGCTCATAGTCTGTCTTAAGGAGATTATAAGGCATTAAGTCAAGCATCACTATTACTGACAGGGTTTGTTCAAATCGTGTTACACTTTGGCGTGTAACTCATTCTTCATCTTTTTAAATTTCATGATTCATTGAGGAGAGGTGAGCTCTTACTTTACTAAGTGATCTGGATTATGATTTTCACTAAATGGACATAATATTGTAAAATACCACAGAGAGTGGATCTAAGTCCTGTCTAGAGACCAGTACATCCTAGATAAATGGGCTCTTAGGCTACATTCACACAATTAGGATATTTGTGTATCCGATTTGAATCTGATCTAAATTATTGACTGTGTATCACAACTGTTCAGATCTGATTTATGTGTCCCGTGGCACTCTTTAGTTTCCCAGAATATCTTCAGTCTTCTGAGGCAGCGGCTGAAAGGTTTATGCAGTGCTGTGGTCTTTGCAGGTCTCAAAACTTGTCTCCATTTATTGTAATTTTCTGCTTGACCGGCACTATGCAACAACACAACCTGGTTTCTTCAGTGATTTTCAGCATGTTTCCTATAATATATATATATATATATATATATATATACATACACACAACAGTTCTTTCTGATTCTCGAATCTGATTGGTTGAGAGCCTTTTCCAGCCGTGCTATATTCCCCCAGTATCACAAAAAAACACTATTTTGTGCAGAACTACTTCCTTACGCCACAGATTCATATATATATATATATATATATATATATATGTATATATATATATATATATGTGTGTGTTTGTATGTGTGTGTGTATAGGTAATTCTGTAATTCTATAATTGCAGGTACATTTAGTGTCCAAAGTCATTATTTTTTCTGCTTTTTTCAAATGGTTATATTTTTAATTATTTTAATAATTTGTTACTCATTGTCAAACATCACAAGATGTTGCAGGCCATAACAATGTAATATTTTCTGTAAAATGTGTCTTAGCTGAAAATCACGATTTCTTGTTTTCTGAATTAGTCAGTGTATTTTTTCCATCATGTATCATTGCATAATCCAAATATTTTAATTTTAATTCCTAATAATCCTAATTCTACATTAAATTGCTTTTAAAAATAACTTTTATCTTATTAAAATGTGTGTCCATAAATCTTGAGCCAATTCTTTTCCCGTACCATACTTTGCCTTTAAATTGGTGGAATTATCTCCCATAACTAAGAGACAGCAAATTATATAACTTTCCCTCACTAATAAGATCTGAAGCACTGAAAAATAAAAACTAATCATAAAAAAGCGCTAAATGGTATGTGTGCACCTTTTGAGAAAATATTTTAATCTAAAAAGTTCTTGCACCAGGAGTTATTTTGTAAAATGTCGGAATTGTTACCACAATATCAAAAGGAAAACATAATTTATCACTGATCACACAATGGGTTGATTCAAAATCTTTTAATCATGATTTCATTAGTGCCATTTCATTAGTCTTAGCATTTATAGCCTACTAAGCAAGAGTTTTTGGCTAAAATGTTTAAAATTAACAATTCTGTTACCGTCAAACTCTGTTACCAAAGTAGAGTAACAATGTTGCCTAATTTGTCTGTAACAGAGTTGACAAACAATACTATAAAGAAACCAGTTTTTTTTTGGTTTTTTTAAGTAAAAAAGGAAGTAATTTGTGTTTGTCAAGCACTGAATTATTAATACTGACTATATTTTCAATAAGATACTGTAAAGAATTTCTGTTAGTGAATATTTTTTTTTTCCTTTAACTTTTTGAAATGGTAAATGTATCACCATTCATAGAATCACCCACACCCACCCACACACACACACACACACACACACCCACACACACACACACACACACACACACACACACCCACACCCACCCACACACACACACACACACACACACACACACACACACACACACACACACACACACACACACACATATATATATGATATATCATATATATATATATATATATATATATACAGGGTGCGATTTGCCGGGGGGGATGCGTGGGATTTCCCCCTTTCTGGTCAATGTATCCCTGCCTCTGCTTAATTATTTTTATCCCCGGTGGGGATAAATTTATCCCCCCCTCAAAGTGATCAGTGCTACTATACTAATGGCGAGACAGATCACAATACTTATCACGGATCCGTGGTTTGATTAAAGTCTATTTTATTTTAAAATGCGCTACTTTGGCTGGCTCTGATATAACTGCCGCAGCCTCTGTGATCACCACTCTGTAGACTTGTTCAATGTCCCGCCCACGGCGCTATCTGATTGGTTACACCTCACAAGTAATAGCCTATCAATATGAGGCGCCGGACTAGACAAAAGCGAAGCGAACTGCGCGAGAGAGACCTTCTTTCCGTACATTTTTATCTCTGTTTTAGAGATTGAATTGAAATAAAATATTAACATTACTGCCCTAACTATTTCTGAATAGGATGTGTACTTCATAAATATTTGGAATAGTATGGAAATATAAGGTTCAGATCACTAAAAACAAGTATGGAAATCGAAGAGTCATCGGTGGGGTGTGGATTTCATCTACTGGAAAAGTTTGGTACTGCGCACAAAAAAACATTCCTAAAGCTCATTTATTGAGACATCAACCTAAAATCTGGCCCAGAACTTGTTCAGATATGTAGCATTGGTTTTCTTGACGTTTTAGAGTTGAAAATGTTTTGTAAATATTAGGGCTGGGCAAGTTAACGCGTTATTATCGCGTTAACGCATTTATTAATTAATGCCGACAATTTTTTTATCGCACGTTAATGCAGTTTTTTTTTTATTATTATTTTGAAAGTCCGTTGCTCACTGGCTCTGAATACACATAGGCCTACAGTCAAACCATGATCACAGGAGGGGTGGGATGTTGGTCAGCCAGCAAATAACCCACCCAAACAAGCAGTGGAGAGAGGCAGGTTCTCTCTGGTGAACAGTTAAAGGGTTGCGCTCCGCGAGTGAATGACAGGCGCTCTATGGATAGTACCTATAAAACCTATAGATAATAACTATTTAGATTCTGGAAACTCACTAACAGCGAGCCGAGGATCAGTCTCTCTTCTAATGATTTGTGCTGCGCGTCCTTTATAAAACGTTATAGACAATTCAACTTCGGCAACGAGCGGGCGCGGGCGCGTGCGTGAGGCGAGCATGACCGCAACAGTTTCACAGGAACGCACCCGCTTGTCGCTGCACCTTGTGCTCGACCACTTCACCTCACTCTTGGCTGATTTATACTTCTGCGTCGGACTTACGCCGAAGACTATACGCTATAGACTACGCGTTGGTTTTCATTTATATCTCTGCGTCGTTGTCCGCGTTGACGCGCAATTACACATGCAGAGGGAGCATGTGAAACCCGGGGAGCGGTTCTTGCAATCACAGCGCTTGCGGTACGCGTAGAATTGACGTTACATTTTTGGAGAGGTGCACGTCAGGGTACGCCGAAGTGTACGCTCGCTACACAGCTACGGCGTGAGTATAAAGTATAAATTGTTTTTTTTTTACTCTGTTTAATGTAATCTTACGTGGGAAACCATGGCATGACCAAACCGAAGCTACTATAAGTAACGTTGGTCGACTTATATCTGTAGTAGTGATCATGACCTCTGACTACTACATAGACTGTTTCTGCTGCTCCCTGATAAAAGATACCTGTTGATACCTGTTCAGAAAAAAAACAAGAAAACTGGACTCGTTTTAACAAACTAGATAAAAGGTAATGCCCTGGCAGTGGCAAATAGCTTTGTTTAAATATTTGATTTGATTACATTAATGTTTAAGTTGAGATTTGAGATTACTGTGTAAAGGGAATACTGCTGGTATAAAAGCACCTTATTTGTTTAAAGTTATTGCACTTTTGTGTATATAGCAGTACATTTAAATCAAAAGTGCGCAATACACTACTTTAGAAGTCTTTATTCAATTTTGCGCATAATGCGATTAATCGCGATTAATCGCAAGAAAATCATGCGATTAATCGCGATTAAAAATTTTAATCGTTGCCCAGCACTAGTAAATATATATAAAATACATCAATATGTATTTTATATATATATTTTTTTTAATTTTCATAAACTTTACTTTTACAACTTTGTTTTACTTCTTTAATAATCTGAGAAGTGTGCCCTTTTAGTCCCCCCAGTGCATTAAGTAATGTTAACAAATAAAACTTTTTGTTTTAATAATCAATAGTAAACATTGAAATTAACATTAGCAAAGATCAATAAATGCTGTAGAAATGAGGTTCATAATTAGTTCATGTGAATTAAAGTAGTTAAATAATGTATGAAACCTTATTGTAAAGTATTACCGAAATTACAACTGGAAAATTTGCGAGATGCGTCTGGAATGAAGGGATTAAGGGACTGTCCGAGGTGGTGAAATGAAAAACAGTGAACGTGAAACCGAGAGTTGTTTTTATTTTCTTGTTTCAAAAATATTTCTGAGGTATAAAACCCCAACCGACAGAAACAATTTCATTATGTCAATCGGACTGGGAAGAGGCAAAGCAATACAGCAACAAACCTCAGAGAAGAATACATGAGGTGAGAGAGGTTTGGCATATAGCCACTGCTATCTGTAGCTACAGCCAAGCTGATCAAAAATGTGCTATATTTTATTGGCTCCAACTGAGCGTTCAAAGCTTACAACTAGCCTACCTTACAAAGTTTAGGCCAAAGACTGTGACATAGCTATATTTACCCACTGTCATCCCCCACGACCATTTTAATGAAAAGTTTTGTTTTCATAGCAAAACTGTCTGTTTTGTCCTACTCAAAACACATATTCGACGCCCATTTTTGTTACGATAAACGCGCGTCAAAAACATGCGTTTTCGGTGACCCCAAAGCGCACGTCGATAACGTGCGTTTTAAATAGCAGCTCATGCGTCGAAGACGCGCGTCTTGATGCAAAAACCGCGCGATTCTGACGCGTGTTTTCCGTGACCACAAAGCGCACGTTAAGAACGCGCGCTTTTGGTAAAAAAAAAAAAAAAAGAAGAAGCGCGTTATGGTTTGGCTCATTGGCTTATCGTTATGGTTTCGCAATCATTATGGTTTGGTTGTCGAAACGCACTCTTTTGGCTGGTCAGTGTGCAATCAGACGCCTGACCAGGCGTTAATGAATACTTTGGCTTGCCATAAATTCGCTAACACAGATAATGCATCTGTCTTTTCTATCATTTCACTGTAGCTCAGCATCGCGATGTACTTTAACAGCAGCAGTAAAACTTACTGGGAGGGGGATTTAATTCTTGCATGTTTTTTCGTTGTGCATGATCACAGTTCATATGTTTGGGGAAAGATAAGCTATTAGAGTAAAAATATTGCGTTAGGCTACTTCATGAGTTAATAAGAAAAAAGATTTTACAATTCCTGCAAATGCAGTGATGAAGTTCATGTTTTCATTATTTATTTTTATGAATAAAAATGTTTCAAAACATCCCCCCCTCTGTTTTTTTCACAAATCGCACCCTGTATATATATATATATATATATATAT
The DNA here is from genome assembly GCA_030770095.1 of Gila robusta. Taxonomy (NCBI): domain Eukaryota; kingdom Metazoa; phylum Chordata; class Actinopteri; order Cypriniformes; family Leuciscidae; genus Gila; species Gila robusta. Next base: position 954,751 of record JAVALU010001442.1, read on the forward strand.
GATGTGTCCTTATGTAGCTGTGTGTTTGGAGATGTAATCAGCAGCAGAGGGCGCTGCTCCGTCGTCATCAGCACTGCAGTGATGTCATCAGCCTGAGACCAAACCATCCAGTGCAGTGTTGACAACTTAGCAATGCTGTTGCTAGATTTACCAGCTTATCCTAGCAACTTTTTATTTTCAAAATCACCTAGCAACAAATTTAGCTATTTTTAACATTTATTTGGGACCTTTTAGCAACTTCAATAAAAAGACACATTCATCTAAATGACACAAAAAGAGGAAACCACTGAAGAGCTAGCCATCCGAACAGCACATCAGCCTGAAGAGAGCATATGTGAATTAATTTGCTAGTTGCAATTATTCAATAATAATTGTTCTTTTATGATATAGCATGTTATTAGCTTGTTCCAATAATTTTTGTTCAGTTAGGTACACTGTAAGAAAAAATATGTAGAAAAATGGAAAAGATACTGGTAATTCTCTGCCAGGACATTATCCGTTGTTGTAACCCTGTAAACCCTAAAACACAAAATGCAATGTGTAATTTAAAATACAGGTAAAACACCTGTGGAAATCAATACGGATAATTCCTTCATATTAACACTGTACACTGCCCTATTTTTACAGACTTTTTAAGAGTGTAGCACACTAACTACCAATACACTGCTTAAATACTAGTTAATAAGAAAATACATGTGTAACTCTTCAATAATTCAATGTTGTATTTAAAGATAAAAATATCGGATCATAAAGAAATCATCTTCATTTTACTTTTACAAATAAAATATTTATATTATTTTTTTACTAAATAAATTAACATTTCAAATCATATTTTTCACTGAGATTTGAGTAATCTCGTTGTGTATTCTCCGCAATAATGCACTTTTTGCGTCATGGTTACGCACTGACATCATCACACAATGGCATCATAGCGTCATTCAGCAACTTTTAGCAACAAATTGACCTGCTTTTAGCAACTTCTCTTGAAAATGAGTTGGCAACCACTGATCCAGTGAGTAAAAACACTCTCGTGTGAACAGAGCAAACCCTGACATCAGGCGAATGTGAAGTCTGACACAAACAGGATATGAATCTTCAAAGTACCTGTTTTTGATAGCGGCTGTCTAGACAGTTTGTGTGTGTGTGTGTGTGTGTGTGTGTGTGTGTGTGTGTGTGTTGAGATCTGAGATGGCTCTTAGAACTGCTGATGTCTCACTTCACAATATAAACACTGATGAGAGCAGCATTTTAATGATGTTTGGGGATATGATGGAGGAAAACTGGATGAGCAGAAGCTTTCCTTCAGAATATTCAAGTAATAGTTTAATAGTTCCATATTTATTTACCCCCCCCCCCCCCCCAAATAATTACGGTGGTCGTACAGTAGTATTAGATGGTAATATCATTGTACTTTGATACTTGACATGGTACTAGGGCTTTTCACACTGTCCTTAACCCCAGGCTGTCTTTGTTCATAACCCCGCTTTTAACCCTGGGTAAAGAAATGTTTCACATTTGTAATTTAAAAGTGGGTTTAACACTATGTTTTACCCGGGGTTATGAAGCCCTGCTCCAGAGCTGGATTACAGATGTTTTTGCACCGTTAACCCTGCATTGCAGTGCCAAGCGTGTACAGTGTGAAACCATGCAGTGCTTGAATATTACCTCTAAATGCTTAGCAACCGACACCCAATCACGTGCCTCACATTCACAACACACTGCAGACATGTTAACCCGGGGTTTAGGAGTAACAAGTGTGAAAAGTAATTTTATGAATAGCCAGGATTAAATGTTAGCTCTGGTAAATTATGAGCAGTGTGAAACGTGAAGCAAGATAAGCCAGGATTCTGTTAACCCGAGGTTCAGGAGCCGTTTACACGACACCATTTTCAACTAAAAACAGAAAACTTTTTATGCGTTCTGGCCGTTCATTTACATGACAGCTGTGTTTTGAGGACCTGAAAATGCAAGCTTTTGAAAACGGTATTTATTTAACCCTCTGGTGCTCTTCGCGTGTTGGTCAAAAATGACCGAATTATTTTTTTTTTTGTCAATGAAATTAATGTACTATATTTTAGTATGATAATGTTTTGTATTTAATATTTTGTATTTTAGGGGATTTTTTTATACTAAATTATATTTACGCTGTATTTATAATCCATTTATTCACTTTTTGAGCATAGACCTGAACAGTCATTTTCCAACATAAACTGTGGTAAATCTTGAATGCTTTAGAGCACAGACTGAAGTTTGATCTCTTTTCAAAGACGACACTTGGCAGATTATTGCTGAAGTGAAAAAAGTTTTTAAAAAGTGAACCTTACGTGTATTGTCATGGAAAATGCACAAAAATAAGATTTTCTAAATCTAAACAAGTTGTGTTCTAAATTTGAGCCTGATATCTCTGTAACGATGGTTCAGTGTGTGTGGGGATGAAAGAAGACAAGGGTCGGCATAACGGGGACTCGTACACTTTATTAAATGAAAAATAAAGAAACAAAAGAAAAATGTTTTGTTCCCCCCCAGTGGCGGGAAGTGGGTCAAGTGGTTGGCGTGGGGAGAGCGCGGGTGCAGGGAGTGGAGAGAAACCGGAAGCGGAGGCTGCTCCCCTAGGCGGCGCCCTAGGTGCGGGGACAGGCTCTGCCCCGGTGCCGGTCCTCCAACGGGGCACCGGCCTGGGTGGGAAATTCCCACGGGACCTAGGGAGAGGGACAGGATGGGAAGAAACAGAGGGAGGGGGGAGAGAGGGAGAGAGAGAGAGAGAAGCTGCTGGAAGGGGTTCGCCGACCCCTGGGCACGCCACCATCTGGTCCTCCGCCAACTAGATGGCCTGGTTCAGCGACGTCGGGTGGTGGGACTGGACCCACTGCACGGTCCTCCGAGGGAGCCGCGCCACAAACTGCTCCAGTACCACCTGGTCGATGATTCCCTCGACGTCGCGTCCTTCGGCCATCAGCCATTTGCGGCACGCGTCCCGGAGCTGTTGCGCGAAGACGAAGGGCCGACCAGATTCCCCGAGCTCGAGGGTCCGAAACCGCTGTCTGCTCTGCTCTGGGGTCCGGCCGACCTGCTGTAGGATGGCGCGCTTGAGATCTTCATAGACCAGGAGGTTCGGGACTGGCAATTGTTGTGCGGCGATCTGTGCCTCTCCGGACAACAGCGGGATCAACCGCACTGGCCAGTCCCCGGGCGGCCAGCCCCAGGCCTCGGCCGTCCTCTCGAACAGGTCGAGGAAAGCTTCCGGGTCATCCTGCGGACCCATCTTATGAAGCAGGATGGTCTGGGCCGAGGCTGAAGCTGGTGTTGATGGTCCGGCCCGTACCTCCCGGTCCATCCAGCTCTGGAACAGCTCGCGGTCCTCCTGCTGGGCGCGGAGGAGCGCCTCGAACCGGCGCTCCTGTTCCTCCTTCACGGCCAGCAGGGCACGATGTTGCTCTTGGTGTAGACCCGCGAGCGCGTGGATGACATCCGCAAATGCGGACGGAGACTGTCTGGTGGCGGCTTCTACTTCCATCCCGGTTTTCGGCACCAGTGTAACGATGGTTCAGTGTGTGTGGGGATGAAAGAAGACAAGGGTCGGCGTAACGGGGACTCGTACACTTTATTAAATGAAAAATAAAGAAACAAAAGAAAAGGTGCGCCACATGCGCCTTCACCGTAGACACGTCGACAGCACAGTTCAAAAATACTCTTTCCTGCTGACTCAGCTCTCAGTCCACTTTTATCAAACTCTTCCCGATGTGTAAACTCAGTCCATTCATAAAACTCTTTCCAATGTGTATCCTCAGTCCGTTTGTCAGCCAGCAGGTCACGAGTGTTGGTACGAGTCCCCAGTCCTTCTCTCTCTCGCTCCCTTGCACCAGCCGGCTTTTATGCGGTCTCCCCACGCCAATTACTGCAATCAGACACAGGTGTTCGTCATTTTGCACTTGACCTACTTACTTACCGCTCGGCTCCTCCCTCACTCTCCCGCTGCAAACTCCGCAAAACCACGCCCCCCTCATCACAATCTCAAAAAATGAGCTTTCAGTAAGATTTTGTTTGGGTGCAGTACCAAAAGTTTTCACTAGACAAAATTCGTCTCCCATTAATTTCCAATGCGCTCATTCTTGACCGCGAGAAGCACAAGTGTGACTATTTTTTACAGGACCATTTAACCTTTTCCAATCATGCCCATGATTTTTTTTGTGTGTTCAAATAGCAAGTGCCAAAACCTTTACCAAGTTTCGCACCATTCCATTGAAGTAAAAAATAAATAAAAAAACTAAACGTAACATTTTTCAGTCAGAAATGACCAAAGAGCACATTAAAGTGCAACTTTTTGAAAACTATACCATTATCGTCTGTGTATAAACAACAAAAACATGAATTTGTGAAAACAGTGATGTCATGCACATACAGTAATGTGTCCCTGGATCAGAAAACCAGTCACAATTCGCACGGGGATATTTGTGGCAATAGCCAAATGGGTCAAAATTATCGATTTTTCTTTTTTGTCAAATATTATTAGGATATTAAGTAAAGATCATGTTTTGATGAAGATATTTTCTAAATTTCCTACCGTAAATGTATAAAACATTTATTTTTGTGAGTGGATGCAGCACAATCGTGAACATAAATGGACAACATTTAAAGGCGATTTTCTCAATGTTTCGATTTTTTACACCCACAGATTCCAGATTTTCAAATAGTTGTATCTCGGCCAAATATTGTCCTATCCGAACACACCATACATCAATTGAAAGCTTATTTGTTCAGCTTCCGGGTGATATATACATCTCAGTATCATAAAATTGTACCATGTGACTGGTTTTGTGGTCCTAGGTCACATATGTATCGCGCACAGTGTTTCTTTACACAGTGACATCGCCATCTACTGGCCTGGCAGCAGAATACAGCGTTTTCGCGAATCCGTGTGAACAGGGATCGTTTTGACAACATTGCCGTCTGTCCGTGAAAAACACAAAGGAATACACCGTTGTCGTGAAAACGTACTCATAGAATGACCCAGGTATAATAACCCTAATAACTCATCCCGCAGCGTTACATATATGTCAAATAAAGACTCTCCCCTGTCCTCCATCTGTACCTCACTGACATACTTAAGACATAAAAAGAGGATAAACAATGCATCTTGCTCGTATAATGACAACAGAACCCTAATCCTCGAGATGATCATAGAGATTAGGGTTTGAGATAGGCTTTGCTGTGTCTGCTCCTGTACTCTGCATTAATACAGTGTCTGAGTGGTTGTCATGTCTGTGTTTGGGGTCTTTGTGCTGCAAGGGCTCAGATGTGTCAGTCTGACGTGTTCAGCGGCGGCACCAGGCTTCACTCGGCACCAAGCGCAGAGCAGGAAAACACTCGCGTGTGTCTCAAACACACCGGCCGAAGTATCTTCCATCTTTCACAGAATATTCAATCAGACTTTAAAAGAGTCAAAGAGCAGTGTTCAGAAATGTTTGTTGTGCGGCACATTCCTCCCATGAATACATAGAAGAATCTATTTATATAAGTGTGTGTGTGTGTGTGTGTGTGTGTGTGTGTGTGTGTGTGTGTGTCAAAATGTCCACACAAAGATGGCAATATCTGAAATCCTTGTCCTTGTGGGGACATTTTTTGGTCCCCATGAGGAAAACAGCTTATAAATCATTGTAAGTGAATTGTAAATTTTGAATTTAAATGTAAAAACACAGAGAGTTGTGTGTGATGGGCAGGTTTAGAGGTAGTGTTAGTGTAAGGAGAGAGAATATACAGTTTGTACAGTATAAAAACCATTACGTCTATAGAGAGTCACCATAAAACATGGAAACACAACATGTGTGTGTGTGTGTGTGTGTGTGTGTGTGTGTGTGCGTGCGTGCGTGCGTGTGTGTGTGTGTGTGTGTGTGTGTCCAGGCTTTGCAGATTGGGGACACGTGGCTTTTTAAAGTCACTGGACAGATGTTGTTTAAAGCCTCTAGCAAGACAACATCACTCTTGAAGAAAGACGAGAAAGAGACATACTTTGTACAATAGAGAAATACAGCACTTGTGAGGGAACAGAGATAAACGGAAAAAAAAAACCTTCTAATTCTTCTCTGCATTTCTCTAGCTTGCTTTCTAATCTAGGTAACTAATAAACCTGGCATTGTATAGTATAAATATTTTTGTCTCTTTGCTTTTGCTCCTCTTTTGTCACTTTGGGTAAAAGCATCTGCTAAACACATACATGTAAATGTAATAAATTATTGAAAAAAAAAAAACAGCTAAATATTTATACATATTTCTATTTGCTAATTTGATCAGATATTCTGTGATGTCCTGGATGACTCTGTGATGATATTCATATATATATGACTGACAGCTGGGGGTGTGGTTATGTAAATTAGAAGCACTTGTGGAAGAAGATATGCATGTGCCGAAGGTGTGGCTATACAAATGAGCTTTCACAGTGGCATGAGATGCATGTGCTGGAGGTGTGGCTATGCAAATGAGCTTTCACAGTGGCATGAGATGCATGTGCTGGAGGTGTGGCTATGCAAATGAGCTTTCACAGTGGCATGAGATGCATGTGCTGGAGGTGTGGCTATGCAAATGAGCTTTCACAGTGGCATGAGATTCATGTGCTGGAGGTGTGGCTATGCAAATGAGCTACATGGAGATGCAGACAGACAGTCAGTAGGTCATGTGCCTTCTTGTCTCTCTCTCTCTCTCTCTCTCTCTCTCTCTCTCTCTCTCTCTCTCTCTCTCTCTCTCTCTCTCTCCCTCTCTCTCTCTCTCTCTCTCTCTCAACACTGACCGTTTGCTCTCCATCAGTAATAATGGCAGCAAACTCTGAAGTCAACAGCGATTCTGAGGTATGTCTGCAGTCTGCACACTTTTGTGGATGTTAACTTTGCATTTGCTCAAAGCATTTACAGTGACGGAGGATCTTAGGAACGAGTGTGAAATTGAATAACCAGCTGATTGCTGACTACCGCTACAGAAGCCGCCAGATGTTTCAGTGTGAGGATGTTTTAGTTGGATTTGTGGATTCTTGTCCAGTCTGGTTACTGATCCGCTTTTGTGTGAACTACACTGCTTTTTTTTTGGAAAATGCATGATTATCTGTATGGTTTTATTAATGAATAGCTGATATGGGAAATTTTGAATTTATGGCCAATATAATCATATTTCAATTTAAATAACAAACATGTGTTTAAATTTGTTGAAATGTGCATACGTGTAAAAATATATTTACAAACTGATATGTTTTCAAACATGAATGTGCATTCATTTTATCATTTTGATATTGTTGCTCAAGTTTATGTTGTGTATCATTTTGATATTGTGCACCTGTTTGAGACTTTCACTGGAGTCTGACACACACACACACACACACAAAGAGCTCCGCTGTGCTGATTCACACAACAGCTCCATTGACACACACTCAGCTGCTGTCACACACACTCACACCTACAGCTCACTGCAAATATATCAGTCAGCACTCCTGAAGCACAGGTTATGTGAAGCGCATGTCAAAGTGAACATCTCGATGCTAATGTAGAGTTCCTCTTCTTCACACCACTTCCAGCCCGACGCTGACCTCCCGATGTTCAACAGAACCCAAAGATCTGGAGTCACAGCGTTACACTCTTCTGCAGGTCTACTTCATTACACTAGCAGGACACATTGGTATTTGTTGGCTCAAAAGTGTAGAAACAGCAGCTTGGACACGGTGTGTGATGGTTTGTGATGTGTGAACAGGACTGTGTGTAGCGGCACCAGCTTGTGTTGAACTGCAGCTCTCGAACAATCACATCAAACTGTGTGAACTTTCAGCGTAGTGTTGCTGCGTTGCTCTCTTTTCGTTTACCGTTTATTAAAAAGTATAGCAGTTACCGTAACAATGTCAGCCTTTAACCTCTGCAGTTGTCGTTTCCCTTTGGGCTGCTTCAGTAGTTTGTGTGGCGGTGTGTGTGTGTGATATCTGTGCTGGATTCACACACTGAGATGTTCATGCGTGGCTGAGCTCATCTGACCACAGTGACCTGACAGACAAGCGCAGGAATGACCCGTTTTCTTCTTCACAGACTGAAAGGTGGCTGTTTTCTGCTCATCTAATATAATACTTTTAGATTATGGTCCAATTCTTTCTATTAACTAACTATTAACCATGCCTTTTGCCTCAGTAAACTCCTAATTACTGCTTATTGATAGTTAGTAATGTAGTTGTTAAGTTTAGTTATTGGGTGATTAAGCGATGCAGAATATGGTCATGCAGAATAAGGCATTAATATGTGCTTTATAAGTACTAATAAACAGCCTATATCCTAGTAATATGCATGATAATAAGCAACTGGTTAATAGTGAGAACTGGACCCTAAACTAAAGTGTTTGCTACAGTACTATAGTCATTGTCAGATGACACTTCAGTTTATTTGGCTTTGAAATAGAAGGAAAAGAAAGGTTTGAAATCCTTGCTTGCCTGCATGTGTGTGTGACATTAGATCTGAGATCTCTTTAAACTTTAATGAGATGAAGTTATTGGTTTTGGGTTACTAATCTTAACCTTGCTAATTTGGTGTAACCATCTGTGGACAAACAAGGGTGTATGTTAGATTCCTCCCTTAAAGGGATAGTTCACCCACAAATGAACATTTTGTCATCATTTACTTACCCTTAAGATGCTCCAAAACCTGTGTGAGTTTCTTTCTTCTGTTGAACACAAAAGAAGATATTTAAAAAAAATGTTGGTAACAGTTGATGTTGATTGTTTTTCATGGAAGTCAATGGCAACTGTCAACTGTTTGGTTACCAAGTTTGACAGAGTTCATTTTTGAAAAACCAAAAACAAACAATATATGCCAATGTCGCTTCCCTAATGAGAGAATTTGAGAATCGTCTTTGGCTATATATGTCTTTTTGCAAGTTTTTAAACCAATAAGTACAGATACTTTTGTTGTCAAGTTTATAAGTTGTCAACTTAAAAAAAAAATACTTGGAAACTAAACTGCAAAATCAGATTTTGACACAAAATACTTTAAGCATTAAAATTGCCTTATGGCAAACTATGGAATCTCATATCTGAATCTATTGTTTCTTAGGCCTAGAAATCAAGTTCTGCAGAGATCAGGGACATGCTCTGAAATTCCTTAATCTTGCTCTTTAAATCTTTCTCTGCGACTGAGATCTGTTAAGACTTTAATACCGATTATAATCACACACTTGACTTTACCTCATGCCAGCGGCTGCCCTCTTTCCACCATGAATAAGAAGCTGAACTGAGCAGTAATCAAAGAAACAGCTCACAATCCTTCTAGAAACTAACTCATTTACTCATTCACAGTTCCAGACTTGGTGTGTCAGGTTCGATGTAAATGAAACCAAAGGCCATTACTTCTCACTTGTCTCATAACTAAATGTGAATGACATTTGAAAAAAATCTTTTTCTGGTGAACTATTCCTTTAAAGGACACTTGGGGCCAGATTTACTAACAGCTTGCGCCAGCACAAACCCTCTTTTGGTTTTAAAAAAACTACTGTCAGGATTTATTAAAGACACTCAGAGAAAAATTAGTGCTGAAAAGCTGAACTTATTGCATATGCATTTGTTGGATTTTCCCTTTCAGACGTAATGGGAGGAGAGTATTTAAATGAATCACCCAAAGTGATTTTCTAATGGTTTGTGCTCTTCAATTTACTGGTATTTGCGCCATTATTTACCACCCACAAACAACATGTCATAAACCAGATGCTAATTTGCGCTGCTCTTGATAGATTGTGTTGGTCATTATGGAAATGATCCTGTGTCTGTGTTCTTTAATATGCGTGTCGTCAGTAGATCACGCGCAGAACTTTCCTCTCCCATCAGCACTTTTTAAAAATTTTCGCTCTCACGCTAATCTGCCCTGTTTAGTAAATCTGGCCCATGGTGGCAAACAATTACAGCACTTTAAGAGTGTGTGTCTTTGTACCTGGCCTGAAACTCATCCTTGACGTTCTCAAAAATGAGCAGCTTGTGAGAGGCACACACAAATCCCATCATGCACCGTAAGGCTGAAAGCAGGGCATTGATCTGGGGAGTCCCACTAACTGAGCAGATCCCTCAACACCAGAACATCATTAATTCCCCATAAAGCACGTGAAGCTCATGGAGATGATGGTGCTGTAGCAGCTGTGTGGATGTGAGTGTGTCCTGGGTCAGGTTTAGTGTAGTGTGTGTCGATAGCGCTGTGGTGGACTCGGATGCTGATTGGTGCCCTGGGGCAGCGGGACAGCTCGATGCAGTGAAGGGCACTGTGTCCCTGTCTGGCCGGGTATAAAAGCCTGAGATAATGAGCTGGTCTCCAGTGGGAAAGGGAATGAGGAGCTGGCTCCGACAAGGCAAGAAGTTGAGATTGTTTCATCCTCCCAGAGGCGTTTCAGGTGAGATTCTGTGTGCGTGTTGGGATGAGTGTGAAATATGGGCATCTGAGTAATCTTGTGGGCTCACTGTCTTTTACTTTATTTTATTTTATTCATGATATATATATATATATATATATTATTCTGATTAGTTTTGTTTTCCAGAAGGCCAAACTGAGAACAGATTTAATGCATAAGAGGATGTTGCTGATGTATATGCTCTGGCCAGATACATAATATAACTCATGATATGAGCTGTTGGTCAGTTCCCTCCCCAGCCTGATCTCCAGCACATCCGTCTCAATAATATGAACTGTATGACACTGAATGTCTGAGTAGGCTGAGCTGAAATCTTGATGTTAGACTGGAGACAGACTTGAGGAATAATGCTTTACCATGAAGACATTTCAACATTTTCATCACATCACAGGAAGCCAGCTTTTTGTCATTCGACTGTCCAGTCTGTTTCTGGAGTGTGTGTTTCAGTATTGAGCAGTGATTTGAAATAGGCCAGTGAAGCCTGTGGTGATGGAGATTGAACATCGATCTCTGCAGCTCGCGTGTGCTGTAAAGCAGGTCACCGTCACCTAATCTGTGAAGCTCTTCATTAGAGCTGTTAGTCAAGCGTCACTATTGCTGTTTTAGCACTATAGCAGAATTATGAATCACTAGATTTATGTATGGTTAGACATTAGGTTTATAACTTCTAGTCACGCCTCTTTAATTAGAAGATTAAAGCCCTGATGATCAGCATAATACATTTACCAATATTCATTTTCATCACTAAAATTCACAGAGCCTGCGACAAAATTTAGATGTTTAGGCCCTTTTTTTTTTTTCTGTGTAAAAATGCAAAAATCTAGTTTATTGTTCCTGTCAAGGTTACACTGATTAATGCTAGCATGTAGCGTGAGGTTAGTGGGTTTCCTCAGAATTGAGTGTTAGCATTAGACATTTGACAGGCCGTTTCATTATTTATTACTGGCATAAAACATTTGGTTAGATGTGTGTTGGAAAATTCGGTTCAAACACCAATTGAATGTGATAACGTTCTGGTATCATGTGGTGGTTTTTGACCTGTTTATTTATTCTTTTGCATATATGGTAGCATATTTAGTCGTTACGACACACTGAAATACTTCTATCGTCCAAGCTACATCTAAACCTGATGATCCAGAGAGTAGCTCCAGTAGCTTACTCATTAGCTCACCACAGCTGTGGTGTTGTGCACCGGCATCCATTGGCTGCATCAAGACCTGTTGCAATAATGTAATCATTTCATATTTTTCTTTTTCTCTCATCCCCTTGCCATCCTTTCCACCAAACATTACTCCCATGTAACATTCCTCCACCTCACATTGCTCTCGGTCTGTCCCCGCCGTGCGCCTCCTCTCCTCCCCTGTCTCTTGTGTTGGAGATGGCAGAGTGCACAGTAGCCCCAGTAGCGATGGAGGACAGTGACCGCGAGACCGACTCGGCATCAGATGAGCAAGACTCTATGCCAGCGTCACCTGAGCCCAGGATGCATGAAGTGGAAAAGGTACTGGTGATCCTCCCTCCCTCCCACTTCGTTAAGTCCATTTGACCTCTAACCTCTTAGGAGACTGCCCTTAGATGTGGACCGTTCTTCTGCAAGCCAGCATATTAACTTTAATTATTTGTTAAAGTCTACTTGAAATTGACCATAGTTTCCTAGATTCTTATTGTTTCTTATTCTTTATCAACATACACTGCCGTTCAGAAGTTTGGGATCTGTACGATTTTAAATGTTTTTAAAAGAAGTATCTTCTGCTCACCAAGGCTGCAATTATTTGATTAAAAATACAACAACACAAAAACAGTAATATTGTGAAATATTATTACAATTTAAAATAACTGTTTTCTATTTGAATATATTGTAAAATGTAATTTATTCCTGTGATCAAAGCTGAATTTTTCAGAAGGCCTTTATTAACCCCCAGAGCAGTGTGGAGCACTTTTATGATGGATAGATGCACTTTTATGAGCTTCAAAATGATGGTTGCATTGCACTGCCATTATAAAGCTCAGAAGCGTCAGGGTGTTTATTAATATAACTCTGATTGTATTCGTCTGAAACAATAATGTCATATACACCTAGGATGACTTAGGAGGGGGAGTAAATCATGGGGTAATTTTCATTTTAAAGTGAACTACTCCTTTAAGGAATGTCTTTATAATCTTTCATCAAAATGTAATAGATAAAATGAGTTTCCCCTTTGAGTAATATCACCTTGGACAGAAATTGTTAAACAATCAGTCAAATAGCTATTTAAGCCAATCGCAAATGCCGTTCTGTAGTGCCAGTTAAAGTTCATGTAACAAAGGTTATACCGTAATAGCAAATAGCGATATATGTATCCCAAGGTAACCAGTGGGATACATGGAGATGCTCTGAATCTACCGGTCAAAAAGTCTTGTTGCAATCAGAAAAAAAAACATTTCATTACAGAAGTCAAATGGTTTGCAAAAGCCATGTCATGTGATGATGTGGCCTTGACCTGTTCAGTGGCAAAAATCAGTTTGACAGAACAAAAAACATGGAGATGTATTCAGTAAGAAACTTGCGATGGACTGGCCGCCTTCGACTCGAGACACTGGGAGTCCAGCATCACTCCGGCCCTGCGTAGGACAAGTGGATTGGAGAACGGATGGAAATTCAGTGATAAATGTTAGAGACTCATATAGGACATCTGTTCAGTTCAGTGCTTGTGTCTTCCAGGTTGTGGCAACAGATTGACCATATGACCATCGTTATAAAATCACTTTTCCAGTGTACAAGATCATGCCTGCACCTCAAACACGGGTTCACTGCACCACGATGCATTATTTATCTGGACAGGTCTCAGAACCTGAGAGGGTCACATTGCCCAACTATCACATGCAGCCTTTAGTTTTGCATCTTGGCCTTCTCTGAACAGGTTTACCTAGAAAAATAGGCCATTGTTAGAGTTTAATGACACCAATATGGTTGTCAGCCATGTTTAAGTTCGCTAGTCAGAGGTTCATCAAAGAGCATAAGTTAAGCATGGCCCTTTACAGCGTGTACATGGCTGTGGTGTTAAACAGAAGTTCTTTAAAGGGGTGGTTGATTATGATTTCACTTTTTTAACTTTAGTTAGGGTGTAATGGTACTGTTTGAGCATAAACAACATCTGCAAAGTTACGACGCTCAAAGTTCAAAGCAAAGGGAGATATTTTCTTTTACAGAAATCACACTACAACAAACAGGTGGTAGGGACTACAATGAGCTTCTTCACGGGTTAGTGACATCACTAACTCTAAAATTTACATAAACCCCGCCCCCGGGACCGCATTTATAGATTATCATGACAGAATATGCTAATCAATGACTAGAAGATAGTTAACTCCACATAAGCTACATAAATTAATCAACTAACCATTCAGAAATATTATCATTTCTTCTTGAGTCTCTCCATCTTTGTCTGACTCCGGTTTGAACATAAAAGGCTAAAAGTTTTCGAAATTTTCAGTGCGTGTCTATGTGAGGTAATCGGAGCTGCTAAACACACAAGCTCTTGAAGCTCCGCCCTCTGTGCCGGGAGTAGCAGCTCATTTGCATTTAAAGGGACACGCACAAAAACTGCGTATTTTTTGCTATTAAAAATATCTGAGGTATTTTGAGCTAAAACTTCACATACACTCTCTGGGGACAACAGAGACTTATTTTACATCTTGTGAAAAGGGCATTGTAGGACCCCTTTATCATTCGCATGTCTGCTCGCATGTCTCGCCAATCTGCTGTGGAAGGACTCTCGTCTGGAGAGAGTCTGTGGTCCTCAATAGGGGTGTGTGGACTGGAGCAGGAATCTTTTACTCTTTACTTTCACAACAGCATTGATTCTGTCATTGTTATGAGCTCTTGTGCAGGGAGTATCAATGTCATCTGTGTTGTGTCGTGATGTCTAACGTCTTGTGTGGACACTAACAACAGTGTAGATGCGTGTGCTCCAGTTTCATCTTCCTCAGGAACAATCCTTATACCACTAATGTGCTTCTCTTGTATTCATAATACCTCGTAAAAACTTTTACCATGGTAACCTTAATTTCTGTCAAATGTTTCACTGAAGGAGTTTTCATTTACTGGGTTACTACTCTAGTAAATGGGTATTTACCATGGTAATGTTTTGTAAGGGCATGCACAGTGTTTTTTGTCTAACCACTAAATGGTCTATTCTCTTTTTGCTTCTCTTCTCCATGACCTTAACTTTCCCTATTAAACGCTTCTGTACCTGCCCATATGTTCTGGCCCGACCCCTAACTTGCCCGATCCCCTCCTGACCTCAGCACTTCCCTAAGGAAGACTCGGAGGACTCGGAGCTGGAGCACATCATGGGACATCACCCGCCTAGAGAGGGTCACCCGTTCGCCCACCCCGGGTCCCGTAAGGCCGATAGTGAGGGTGAGGCTCACAGCAGGCCTCACACCCCGGGGACACCCACCTTCCTGAGGCCCGCGGCGGCACCTAGGGGCCCCGGAGAGTTAGAGCACGAGTCCAGACACGGGGCTCAGCGGGGCCACGTGGACTTTAGCCTGCCGTCTCCCATCAGCCCATCCAGGCCTAAAAGCCCCTGGGGTCGCTATGACCCCTATGACGCTACTGAGGTAATGAACGCCGGGGTCTGATTTCCGTCATGAGCGTCCATGCATAATAGGGCTGCATGATTAATCACAATTTACATGAAATCGCACTTAAACTGATTTGGCTTATCGCGATTATGAAATCGCAAATGCTGCGATTATTTTTTATGTGCAGCTTGTCATTGATGTACGGCTCTGTAAACGCTGCTCCATCTGAAAGCACTGAGTTTGAGTCGCTTATAACGTGCATTTGAAAAAGCAACACGCGTCAAAAATCTTTCCAAACATGAAAAGCATTTATGAGCCTTTTACTCCAAACTCACTTCATAACGACAGTTGAGCATCCTTCTGTGAGATGATGTGGCTTCTTACACAGAATAAGGCAGTTGTGTGTTTATAAGTCATGTTTAATCAAACAAAGCCTTTCAATCTTCTGTTTATTCAGCTACAGCGATAGGGATTTCCTGGAATGATGTGCGTTATTGTATTTCTACAGTGGGGTGTATTTGCTTGTCTGCGTTAGAGCGCCCTCTGGTGTTCAGATGGAGCAGCGTTTACTACTGATCAGCCGCACTGCTCTGACAAGCTGCACATAAAATAATCGCAGCCTTTGCCAAATCGCGTGCGGTTTCATTGCGATTAATCGTGCAGCCCTAGTGCATAAACACCTTGAAATATCACTCCCAACAACCATAAGAATCACATGTTGGAATGTACCATGGTATTCTTTGAAGTTTCTTGGAGGACTATAAATGGTAATCCTTCAGTACCATGGTACATATCAAAGTACTATGATATTACCACAGGATTGTTTTGTGAGGGATCTCAGTAGCCCGGTTACCTCTCATAGTTTTTGTTCTGAATTGGACACATATTTTCGTTCTTGAGATTGGGTTTTATCTGTCACTTGCTTTTCGGGACGATGGATTAACATTTTAATGGCATGTTTTTAAGTGGATCCTGTTGGTAGTCTAGAGCATGTTTGTAAAAGATGATAATTAAAGGCGTAAAGCCCTTTTTGGGTTTATGACGCTCCACCCCACATCTTTCCTTATTCACTTCAAGCCAAAGCCTGGCACGTGTGGTTTGCCTCCCAGAGAGAGACTCTCACTATGTCTGTCATCTCCCGCTGGCTGTTATGATAATAAGAGATATCGCCTACAAACTGAAGGCTAACGTTTCATTATGCTGAATACATATTGAGAAAATATGTTTTGTTTTTGGATTCTTGGGTTCTCTCTCCATCAACTTGAGTCTTTTTGACTTTTGGATTTTTATTATTTAATATTTATTTTTCTATTATATCCATTATGTATTTGTCCATTATTAGTGGGCAAACAATATATATATATATATATATATATATATATATATATATATGTATGTATGTGTGTGTGTGTGTGTTTTGTCTATTTGAATGTTTTTTCATTATTATTATTATTATTATATTTATCATATCTATCTTTCATCGTTCTCTCTCTCTCTTTCTTTCTTTAGGACCAAGACAAGGAGTATGTGGGATTTGCTACTTTGCCAAATCAGGTTCACCGCAAATCTGTGAAGAAGGGCTTTGACTTCACTTTAATGGTGGCAGGTAATTTTTTAACATCACATCTGTGGAAATTAGCTTCAAAACAAACTTTGTGAAAAGTGTGTGTTCTCCTTTTTCTGCATTTTAATGGTATAGTTCACCCAAAAATAATGTAGTGAACCATCATTTTGTTAAAAAACTGTTCACATTTCTCTATATCACCTACTGAAATTTAATGAGAACTGAAGCAGTTGAGCTCAAAAATGGCAAAAAAAGCACCATAAATCATAATAGTAGTCCATATGACTCAAGCACTCTTATGGAGTCACATGATAGCTTTATGTGAAGAACAGACTGAAATGTAAGCTGTTATTCTCTGAAAATCTCCCTGTTCACATCCGTTCAGACATATAGTGCCAGTTTAAAGGTCAGTGACTAGACTAATCTGTGTTACTGATGTCAAACGTGGTGATACGAGAAATGAAGACAAGATTTTCATTTTTGGGTGAACTGTTCCTTTAATTCCACTGGTGTCATTGATGATGGAGTTTTTGTTCCTCGCAGGAGAGTCAGGTTTAGGAAAGTCCACCCTGGTCAACAGTCTGTTCCTTACAGATCTCTACAAAGACCGAAAGCTGCTCAATGCTGAAGGTGAGTTGATCTCTCGCGGTTGTTTGCTGGGAGTGTTTCTGTATGTTCTGATGGCTGTGTTGTTGGTAGAGAGGATCACTCAGACGGTGGAGATCACCAAACACACAGTGGACATCGAGGAGAAGGGCGTCAAACTCAAGCTCACTATCGTGGACACACCAGGATTCGGAGATGCTGTCAATAACACGGAATGGTACATAAAGGGCTACAGTAACATCATGCATGCTAATCTCACGAGATTCACATTATTTTATAAGGCAGTACACCAAATATCATCATGATGTATCAATACTTGATGCTGTAAAAGTCAAAAAGATTTTTTTTTAACATCATTTCTTGTATAATTATGATTTTATGATTTGGTGATTCAGTGCTGTATCTGTGTTTTCAGCTGGAAGTCAGTGGCAGACTACATAGACCAACAGTTTGAGCAGTACTTCAGAGACGAGAGCGGACTGAACCGCAAGAACATTCAGGATAACCGAGTGCACTGCTGTCTCTACTTCATTTCACCCTTCGGTCACGGGTATAAGCGTCATCAGCATTATAAACGCAGATCTGATCAGACCTATTTGACTTCTTTATGGTGGTGTGGTGTAGTGGTTGAGGCTCAAGGCTGGTATTCAAACTCTATAAGGGCAGCTAAAGCTCATCTTACTCGAGAGGGATCATCTCTATAGTATGATAGTATGTGTACTGTAAAGCACATGCTTTCATGCAAGACATAATCCATCTGATAATGCATATTTTACTCACTTTAATGCGACATATGCACATTTCCTTTTAGTCCAGATGCCCTTTTTACATCACTTTTTTTCACCATAAGGCTTTTAAATGTCTTTTGTATTTGGAGAGCAACAAGATCAACTGCTTGATGTCTGTCTGAAATACTAGTTCCAGACTCATGACTATTAGAGTCATACAGTATATAGGAGTTTTTTGTTTGTTTTTTACTCGACAAAGAAAAAACAGTCCTACTTTAAGTAAGTAAGTGCTCCGTCTCAGTGAGAGATATGCCAGTTAAAGAGTAACCAGCTCCCACAATCCATCTGTGCCCTCTGCTGGTCATGTCTGATCTGTGTCGGGAAGGCAAGCCAAGTCAACATGTTTTTGTTGTTGTTGTTGTTGCTGTTTTATTCACCTATTACCAACATAAAACACAGTTTCTCCAGCACCAATGACAGAGAAATCAAAACCTAATAGTAAATTGCTGACAAACTTCTAGTTTGTGCTGTTGTGTGTGGTGATCATCGTCACTGTGTGTTTGCATCAGTTTAAGGCCTCTGGACGTGGAGTTTATGAAGGCTCTTCATGAGAAGGTCAACATCGTTCCTGTACTAGCTAAAGCTGACACACTCACACCAATGGAGGTCAAGAAAAAGAAAATCAAGGCAAGTGCCCTAGCTGTCGAATCATGTCCTGTGTGTTGTTTGTGTATGTACTGTGAGCTTATTTCAGTTATATGTGCTCCGGCAGATTCGAGAGGAGATCGAACAGTACGGAATAAAGATCTACCAGTTTCCAGACTGTGATTCAGATGAGGATGAGGACTTCAAACAGCAAGACCAAGAGCTCAAGGTTCAGACGTGTTACGCACATATTGTGTCCTGAGCCAGTGAAAGAGAGTGTTTTGCTAGTTATTCAGTAGTTCAGTCAGTCCATTCAATTAAAAAATAACTGAAAAAAAAATACGGACCCACTTTATATTAGGTGTTTTTAACTACCATGTACTCATATAAAAAAAAAATAGTTAGGTACAATGTATTTATTATGTTGATATTGTATTGCAAATCACTTAAGCTGATATTGAGGTGGGCTACGGGTAAGGTTTGGGTCAGGTTTGGTGGTTTGAGTAGGTTTAAAGGAGGGTTAAGGTGTAAGGGAAAACTCAACAGTGTAATTATAGATGTATTTACAGAAATTAATTACAGCTTTATTTACAAGCAGGTGCTTTTAAAATATAAGTACAATGTAACAACTTGTATGTACACAATAAATGCATTTTATCAAATGATTCATTTAAATGTCAGTACATAGAAGTTAAAGACACCTAATATAAATTGGTACCAAAAATGTACTTATTTTAATGACCAGAAATATAATACCCACATGAATAAGGTCCAGTAAACCGTGCAAAACCCTTCACAGGCAGTAATACTGAGTTGCCATAACTCACACCAGTGCTCGGCCTATCAAAGCATAGCTTTATTTGCTTCTGTTTAGTGGCCAGTGTCTTGTATCTGCACTGGAACCCAGTTTGATGCAACAAGAAAATAAATCACTAACCAGCCCCAAAAATATAAACCTCCAGCACTATACTTGAATGGCTGTTTTTTGTTATTCTTTTTTAAATATTTTTTTTGTTACACCCCTAAAGCATGATTTCTGTTGAGATGATTCGTTTTCTTGTCCTCCTCCTGTAGGACAGCATTCCCTTTGCTGTGATTGGCAGTAACACAGTAGTGGAAGCCAAAGGCAAGAGGGTTCGAGGACGTCTGTACCCCTGGGGAATCGTAGAAGGTAAGATCCTGATCCAAGAACAAACACGCCTCACAAGAGTTTCCCACTGTCAGTAAAGGGTTTCACAATTCTTTTATGATCGTTTAGTAGACTAGATGTGTACTGTGTGTTTGTGTGTGTTTGTTGGACAGTGGAGAACCCAGCACACTGTGACTTTGTGAAGTTGAGGAACATGTTGGTACGAACACACATGCAAGATCTGAAGGATGTGACCCGGGAAACCCACTATGAGAACTACAGAGCCCATTGCATCCAGAGTATGACCCGCATGGTGGTGAAGGAACGCAACCGCAAGTACGCAGACATCATTCAGGCAGAAGAAGCTGTGTTTTCACTCTCTATCAGCTTTTGTTTTGAACAACAGTGGCCCCAAAAAGTATTTGGAAACTTAAGTCACATATTACATTTACATTAAGAAAAGAAGAAACAGTTATATAGTGCCTTTCCATAAATCAAGGTAGCCTTACAAAAAAAGTACATTTCAAGGAAAACAAAGCACACCAAGTACAAATGATCGAAAATACATTTCAAATAGATATGTTTTTAACTGGTCTTGAAAGTAGACAGAGAAGAGGGTAGAAAAACCTCAAAAGCTTACAATGATTTCAGTCATTGCTACAGCGTTATCATGCTTAACTTCTGAATACTGTTAAGTAATTCCTTCTGAAGGATGTACTAACACTTGAGTCATTACTAATGGGTTAGCATGATCTTTACTTTAGAATGAATTATACATTCTGCATTAGTATATCATTAATTAACTTGTATAGTTCTTAGTGGTCCTCTGGGAGATAAATACAAAAAAAGTAGTTATTGATTAGCTAATACTGAATTACCTCATTCAACTGAGTGCTATTATTTTACTTTTAAGTTTTATTAAGAAGGGCTGTTTGAAACAAAAAATGATCTTTCACCTATAGTAGACAATCAAGATCTAGGAATGGACAAAAAGCCAAGATCAGATCATCTAAGTGAGTTTTTGGTGGTTAGACTCTTTAAATGTTAGGAGTATCTTAAAATAAATGTGTGATGCACAGGTAGCCAGTGAAGATCACAGATGGGAGTGATGTGAGCAAACGCTTGGTAGAGGTGATCACTCTTAATAAATGGACAGCGGAGGAGGATTTTATATGAACCCTATCAATATCAAAGCACAGGACTATTCTTTTGATTGGTGTAGTAGAGCCAATCAACAATATTTCAGTTTTGTTATTATTCAGTTTAAGAAATTTCAGGGACATTCAGTGTTTGATATCCCCAATACATGCAGTAAGTGAATCAAGAAGAGATGGCATGTCAGAGCTGGTGGTCAATTTTGTCATCAGCATAACAGTGAAAATTAAGTCCAAACTTATATGGATATGTATAATGTCACCAATAGGATGCATGTCGATGATAAAGAGAAATGGACCAAAAACTGAACCCTGAGGAACACCATGTGTCAGAGAGGAGCAGAGGCGGGTTTGTACCCTTGCATAGTAATAAAATACTTTCTGTTGTTGAGGTAAGAAGTGAGCCAGGAAAGATATGAACCAATGATGGCAATTTCAGAAAGGCACGGGAGGAGAATATCATCACAGACAGTCAAACGCAGAGCTTAGGATGTTTATAAACCTAGAATCCACAGACAGGAGGATGTCATTGATCACTGAATAACAGCTGTTTCTGTGCTGTGTGATGGACAGAATACAGACTGGAAAGGTTCAAAAAGACCATTTGCAGTTAGGTAAGAGAGGCCACCACTTTTTCTAAAACTTTGGCCAGGAATGGTAAATTAGAGATTGGCCTGTAATTGTTAATATTTCGATGATATAAGCTAGATTTTTTTAAGGATGCAGACATTTTCTCAGGTGTTTGGGAAATAGCATTATTATAGAGACAACACGTTACTATTGGGCCCTGAGATCATAAAGAGTCTGACAAAGTAGAAAAGTATGGAAACAGAGTAAGACGAAGTAGAGGCCCTTATAGAAACAGAGATGGACGATGGGTTCACAGAACGGATTTTACTGCAATTTTTTCTTACATGATATAGAAATTGGAAAACTCAAGCTAAAGTTTGTGATCAGAGAAAGCAAAGACAGAACCAGTAACACAGACATTATGTAATACAGATATATGACCGTATATGACTGCTGGAGTGAGTTGCAAGATCTTCAATTAAGTTTGAAACATTCCAACACAGACATGAATTCAAGACATTGCACAGTATTTTCATGTATTAAAATCCCCAAGTACAATAACAGATAAAAATCTATAATGGACAAGAGTAAAGGCCCCGATAAACTCACAGCAAAGTTCTTTTTCATTCTTCATTGAGGGGTAAAAAGAAGTTTGAAAAACCTTTGTAGCGGTATACTGCTAGCGAACACCCTGACACGCTGCTGAGAGTAACGTTTAAATTAATATGTATAAATATTTCCTTCCACTTAAAAAATAAACACAACAAAAATGACAGCGGTGAGAAAACAGCAGTTAAGCATCTGATTGTAGTGATGTGGATATGTTTGCATGAGCTCTGCAATTCGGCACTCCAGTCACATCAGGTTTATTTAAATAGCACGTTATACAATAGATTGCTTTAATGCAAGCAGCTTTACAGTATAAACATGAAAAACAGAGTCACTAGCCAGGTTTCCATTACCTTTCAAATTACGAATTGAAAATACGCCCAGTGGAAACACGTCAATTTCGCAAAGTTTTTACGATTGCATGAGGTGTTTTTTCAGGCAATTCGAAAAAGGAATATTTCGCAAAACTGCAATGGAAACATTTTTTTCCGCATTTACAGTCACCTGACGTATGTAACACTTGATCATTCTTTAAAGAAGACGCGGTGTGTTTGGACAGAAGACGAGACAGAATTCTTCATTAAACTCATAAAAGACCGAAATATTACAGGAATGCTGGATTCTAAACAATAGAGAAATGCCACAATTTATCAAGAGCTTGAAGCAGAAGGAGGGAGAAACTCCTCATATGTGCCGCTCTCAGTATAAGTGTCTTTCCTTGCCATTAATGCTGGATACACGCCTATGGCTCCTTCATTAAAAATAATGTCTAGAGCAGTGGCTGAGATATACGTGAACCTACCAACATCCGTCGCCATGATTTTTGCAATGACTTATTGTGAGAGGAAAAAAATATGTTTTAGTAGCATTACATCGGTTAATTGAAACGCCATCATTTCACAATAGTTTTTTGTAGACATTTAGAAAATATTGCAAAAGTTCTGCGCAAATCTGTAATAGAAACATGGCTAGTGTCACTTTCAATTAGAATTACACTTCAATTTGTTCTATAAAGCAGCTCTCCAGTGTTTGTGTTCACTCGCAGACATCTGACCGTGACAGACTCAACAGAGGACATGAAGGAGAACAGAGCCTCAGCGCACACCTTCCTGTTACACAGTCTCCATGGACCAATGCTAGTTCACAGGTGTTTACCAGCCGGAGTGAACCTTTCTGGAAAGTGAAACTTAATTTTGGCCTGATTTTGTTCAAAATGACGCCTCACCAGTTCGTTCCTCTATTTTGCTTGAAGTATATCGGGGCCTTAAGTAGCTCACTTATCTCAGAGAAAACATCAGTATGGGATTTTTGAGGTCAATAGAATAAGATCACAGCTAGTGAACATTTTCAAAGCTAGGTATTCAATGGAAACGTCATATAACTTAGTCGCTGATATTTAATATGCTCATGACAGACCACAGCCTTATTAAAATACATGTATTCAGGTGTAATCAAGTTTAAACTGAGTCAGTCATTGGGCACCTGCCAGGTCTCTCAAGAAGGTTTGTGTCAGTGATTATGTCATTTAGCACTGATGCTTTATCGATCAAAGAGCGAATGTTAAACAGAGCACTGTAATTCTGAAGATGGGAGTCAATACTTGGCAAATTTGGGATCAGTGGATAGCGACCTCAGATTTCCATAGCTGATTGCATGATTTTTCTGTCGAGATTTACGGGGAGCACGGGTGAAAAGCTCAAAGTGTCTTTCACGAAAGGTGTATGTAACAAGGCGGCGTAAAATCCCAAGCTGTTACACCATTCATAAATGTTTGGAGGCAAATGAAAAAATCCTAAACAGTTGAGTACTGAAGAGCCGTGCCAGAAGGAACCGCTTGATTGAAGCCAAAAACAGTGCAAAAAGACAAAGGATCTTGAAAGCAGTTACACAGAGACATGGCCAATGATTGTTCAGGACCCAAACAAACAATTTATCAATATATCTGCATTAGCCCAAACAGTATCGAATTCACATCTACAAGGCTACCCAACCACACTAAGGATTAATGATGCCAGTACACATGATAAAGAGAGTGGAGACTCAGTGTATCAGATGTCGGAGCAGATCAGTGTGAGGGGATCACCGAAAAACAGGTCAGTTATCAGGAGTTTTAAGGGGGAATAGTCCAGGTCTATCGACTCCCAGTAAAACCAGGTCAGTTATCAGGGGTTTAGTCCAGGTCTATCGACTCCCAGTAAAACCAGGTCAGTTATCAGGAGTTTTAAGGGGGAATAGTCCAGGTCTATCGACTCCCAGTAAAACCAGGTCAGTTATCAGGAGTTTTAAGGGGGAATAGTCCAGGTCTATCGACTCCCAGTAAAACCAGGTCAGTTATCAGGGGTTTAGTCCAGGTCTATCGACTCCCAGTAAAACCAGGTCAGTTATCAGGAGTTTTAAGAGGGAATAGTTCAGGTCTTTCGACTCCCAGTAAAACCAGGTCAGTTATCAGGAGTTTTAAGGGGGAATAGTCCAGGTCTATCGACTCCCAGTAAAACCAGGTCAGTTATCAGGAGTTTTAAGGGGGAATAGTCCAGGTCTATCGACTCCCAGTAAAACCAGGTCAGTTATCAGGAGTTTTAAGGGGGAATAGTCCAGGTCTATCGACTCCCAGTAAAACCAGGTCAGTTATCAGGGGTTTAGTCCAGGTCTATCGACTCCCAGTAAAACCAGGTCAGTTATCAGGAGTTTTAAGGGGGAATAGTCCAGGTCTTTCGACTCCCAGTAAAACCAGGTCAGTTATCAGGAGTTTTAAGGGGGAATAGTCCAGGTCTATCGACTCCCAGTAAAACCAGGTCAGGTATCAGGGGTTTTAAGGGGGAATAGTCCAGGTCTATCAACTCCCAGTAAAACCAGGTCAGTTATCAGGGGTTTTAAGGGGGAATAGTCCAGGTCTATCGACTCCCAGTAAAACCAGGTCAGTTATCAGGAGTTTTAAGGGGGAATAGTCCAGGTCTATCAACTCCCAGTAAAACCAGGTCAGTTATCAGGGGTTTAGTCCAGGTCTATCGACTCCCAGTAAAACCAGGTCAGTTATCAGGAGTTTTAAGGGGGAATAGTCCAGGTCTTTCGACTCCCAGTAAAACCAGGTCAGTTATCAGGAGTTTTAAGGGGGAATAGTCCAGGTCTATCGACTCCCAGTAAAACCAGGTCAGTTATCAGGAGTTTTAAGGGGGAATAGTCCAAGTCTATCGACTCCCAGTAAAACCAGGTCAGTTATCAGGAGTTTTAAGGGGGAATAGTCCAGTTCTATCGACTCCCAGTAAAACCAGGTCAGTTATCAGGGGTTTTAAGGGGGAATAGTCCAGGTCTATTGACTCCCAGTAAAACCAGGTCAGTTATCAGGAGTTTTAAGGGGGAATAGTCCAGTTCTATCGACTCCAGTAAAACCAGTTCAGTTATCAGTGGTTTTAAGGGGGAATAGTCCAGGTCTATCCACTCCCAGTAAAACCAGGTCAGTTATCAGGAGTTTTAAGGGGGAATAGTCCAGGTCTATCCACTCCCAGTAAAACCAGGTCAGTTATCAGGAGTTTTAAGGGGGAATAGTCCAGGTCTATCGACTCCCAGTAAAACCAGGTCAGTTATCAGGAGTTTTAAGGGGGAATAGTCCAGGTCTATCGACTCCCAGTAAAACCAGGTCAGTTATCAGGAGTTTTAAGGGGGAATAGTGCAGGTCTATCGACTCCCAGTTAAACAGGATCTAAGACAAGCGAGCAGGAGCAGCATGAAGCGCCAGCACAAGCACACCAGGAGTCACACCGATAGGTTCACACTAAATCATGGTCCAATCATGTCCTTTCCTTTCCACCTTACAGGTTTACCTGCAAACTGCAGGACATAGCTAAATATTAGCTATACAGTCACACATTAAGAATTTGAGATATATTCTCACACATCAACAGTGTTCATTTTATGTTAGATAATAGTTGAACATGGGATATTTATGCTTTTTGGGGCTACAGTGAACGATGGCATGTCTTTTGCTGGTGAAACTGACCGAGCGTTGCATGCATGTGCTGTTTTGCTCCGAGCAGCAAACTGACCAGGGAGAGCGGCACCGACTTCCCCATTCCCATGGTGCCCGGTGTCGCGGACGAGACGGAGAAGCTCATCCGAGAGAAAGACGAGGAGGTACGGCATTCTCCCTGCCAGGATCAGCATGAGCATGAGCAAACACCACACCACGAGCAGCGTTCAGAGCCGGAGCCGTGTGCGGATGCTCACTCAGAGCCCGAACACAATGCTGAGCCTACAGGGTCCTGATAGGCTTTCATGTAGTTTGTCACACTACACCGGCGGTGTATTTAACCTCGTGACCCTCAGAGCAGGGGTTTATGGGCCACTGGCGCCCCCTGTAGGTGTATCTGGAGCGCTGTGAGGCTCATCAACGCCTGCAATAAAGCCTCCACATCTCTGATGCACTTTAATCCTGCATCGCATAATGGCTGAGAAATGTCCAGCGTATGTATATACAACCCCAAAATGATGAAGATGATTATTATTTGCAAATTAGGCATGTTGTTAGGATTTTTAAAAAATGGCAAATAAGCTTATTTTCCCTATACATTCACACTAACACAATGCAATAATGTGTTCTCATTACTGTAATATAGTACTAGATCATGCTGTCCATTTGATTAAATAAGTCAAAATTTAATTTAATACAACACATACTACAATAATGTAATAACTATAGTACTATGATATTATAACCCACTTTTGTCTGTTTAACTACTATTTGTTAACATTTAAATTAATTGTTTAAAACATGCATTTATTGTGTACATACATGATTTGACATTGTAATTATATTTAAAATACCTGCATGTAAATACAGCTGCCATTCATTTCTGTAAGTACATCTATAATTACACTGTTGACTCCCATATCTACCCATATAACCAGACCTGTACTGAACTTACACGTATTACACCACAAAAGCAGCACTTTACAGTGTCCTTGTTACACGTTGCATGTTCTTTCTGTAGTAATAACCGTAAAATGTGCATAATTACATGCAACTAACCCTAAACCAAACCCTATTCCTAACCCTAACCCTATACAATGTAACATGGACACAGTTAACACAAGTGCTTTGTATCTAAAAAAAAAAATTGTAAGTACATAGTAGTTAAAGACACCTAAAATAAAGTGGACAATATTATATATTACAGTAATGAGAATTATATCCTGCAGTTTTCTAAAATCTTGCAGTGATATAAAGCTTTTACAGATTTTCCTGCAGCACATTTTTTATGAGTACAGGCTCAAATATATTTTGTACTTATTTCAGAAATGGAGCATTTACTCAGTCATGGTATTTTTGTATATATTTCGGAAGATTGGTAGATTAATGTTTTCTTTCTGAAGTCTTCTTTTCTTTACCTGAAGCAGTTACTGCATTATATGAGCTGAAATAGATTGATGAGAATATATGAAGGCTCTGCTTTTAAGCCGTTTTCTGTTATGGATTTATTGCTCTGGAATCAGTCTGTGATTAAAGTCTTGTAAACACTGGTGATATGATTTGACATGGCACATCTGTATTCATACGCACTTTTCACAACCGTTGTTGACGTCTGAGTGTTGTTCAAAGGTTTATTCTGATAACTTACACCACAGCGTACTTCTGGTTTACAATTCTTGATTCATTTCATTTTCTTGCACTGCACAGCTTTGAATAGCTCCAGTTCCCAGTCACTCTTTCTGAACTCTAACAGTTGCTTCACATAAAGTTGCTTGAGGAAGTTGTTCCACACAAAACAAAGCATTATAGGCATAAATGTCTCGATCTCTATACATATGATCTGGTACGCATGGAATAATTGCCTCTGGATCATTGAATTGCTGACAGTCACGACACAAATCACAACTTTGGGTGTGCAATCCATCATTTTTCAATAATTATTAGTCAGAGAATGACAACAGCTGGAAATGTTGATGTACTCATGTACAGTCTAACACAAAGGAAATTATTTAACATCTGATTTACATGAAGCCATGCACTGTTAGTATCGATCGGAAGTATGGATTTTAGCTTATATGTTGTAGGTTACATAACAACTCCAACAACGTGTCAATATCCCCGAGGTCACGTACTGAAGGCATGATCATCAGCTCACGTGACTTTGCCCTGGCTGATATGATTGGTTAGGTTGGTGATCAGTGTCACATGACTCGCCCAGCCTCAAGACTCATTGATTGGTCAGTATTGATTGATCAGTTTTGGTGATTGTGTGTGTTCTTCTTCTGCAGTTGAGACGGATGCAGGAAATGCTGCAGAAGATCCAGGAGCAGATGCACACGCAGAAAGAGGCGTATTAACAGCGTTCACAGGAACATCAGGAGCTTTACCGCGGTATCACTGAACACACCAGACCCGGCGCAGTGTGCCGTCCGTGCCAGTCTTCACTTCTCACTAACACTGTCTGGGTCTCATTTACAAATAATAATAATAATAATAATAAATTCTTTGAGTTTGAGGTGAAATTTCACCAAGACTCGAATGTTGATATGAATAAAGGTCCACTATTGGCATTGATGGTCCCATGAAGGCTCTTCTATGGCAAACCCCCCCCCTTGAAACCTTTATTCTAGACTAGGATATTGTTTCCATTCTGACTGACACTATACTTGATTTAATGTAACTATGTTCTTGTTTGAATATAAAAGAACAGGCACTCACGTGAAGGCGTCTGGTTCAGGACAACAGCCCTTTAACCACTTTGCTTGTTGTCCAACATGTGTCTCTACCCCAAGATTGTTTTATAATTGCTCGATATCATAGGATAGACACGATGGAACTATTTAATTTCTTTTTTCTACAATGTGTAACTTTATTTTGTACAATGTTCATTAATTGCATCGGTTGTAATGTATGTCTTTTGGTTTTGTTTGTATTTCTATAAAAAAAAAACTGCAAAATGGCTTCTTTTAGAAAGTTTCTAAATGGAAAAAAAAAAAGTTTTATTTTCTTATTTGAGAAATAACGTACTGTAGAGAGATATTTTTGTTAACACGGCTAACACATGTATTGTTTCTCCTCTGGATAAGATGTTCCCGGCCTTGAACTCATTCCACAAGTGCATGTTTAAAGAAGAAACGTCTGGTTCTGTGCTTTCGGTGTGTTCACGTCATGTCAGAATCACAGTTTAGTGATCACTCGTAGCCATGTTGAAGAGCTGCTGGTGGTCATGTGATCTCAAAACACACATTCTGACAAAACATGAACCGCCCAATATACTTCTGCTGTTTCAGTTGTGGTAAGGGTGCTCATTGTGACCATATCTGTGTTACAGTCCATAGAAATAAATGATATTTCTCCTGCATCATATATATATTTTCTTGGGTAATGTTGGTGAAACAAAGAACACTTAGTAAAAAAGTGTTGATAAAAAAACAAACACCTTGAAATAACAGAGTTCTGAAAAATGTTGGGTCAGATGTGAATGAATAAACCCATTTACTATGACTTTTATTTCTGTCCTTTTTCATGTTTATTTCAATGGCCTTTTGAAACCGTATGAGATCTGATCAAGCTTACTACTATTTTTAAAAATCCCTTTTCACAATGCTTTGCTTTGAATTGATGGCTTTCATGGCTTCCACTAATACGTTACTTTTTCCAAGAATGGATGAAGAGAAAATAACTAGAGATATTTGAATTAATAGATAGCTGCTGTTTGTCCACGTTATGCTTTATCTGTCACTTTTTAATGTGTGACTTTATATACACTGCCTTTAAAAAGTTTTGGATCTGTAAGATTTTTAATGTTTTTAAAAGAAGTCTCTTCTGCTCACCAAGGCTGCATTTATTTGATTTAAAAAAAATAATAATTTTTTTGAAATATTATGATAATTTAAAATAACTGTTTTCTATTTTAATATTTTTTAAAATGTAATTTATTTCTGTGATCAAAGCTGAATTTTCAGCATCATTACTCCATTTTTCAGTCAGTGTCACATGATCCTTCAGAAATCATTTTAATATGATGATTTGATGCTCAAAAAATATTTATTATTATTATCAATGTTGAAAACAGTTGTGTACAATTGTATTTCAGGATTCTTTGATGAATAGAAAGTTCAAAAGAACAGCATGTATCTGAAATATAATCAATTGTATCATTATAAATGTCTTTACTGTAACTTTTGATCAATTGAATTCATCCTTGATGAATAAAAGTATTGATTTCTTTAATTTTATTTCCTCCAAAAAATTAAATACAACTTTGTACTGATGCCAAACTTTGAACGGTAGTGTTTAATGTTAAAAAAGGTTTCTATTTCAGATAAATGCTGGTCTTTTGAACTTTCTATTCATCAAAGAATCCTGAAATAAAAATGTAAATAACTGTTTTCAACATTGATAATAATCAGAAATGTTTCTTGAGCATCAAATCCTCATATTATACTGATTTCTGAAGGATCATGTGACACTGAAGACTGGAGTAATGATGCTGAAAATTCAGCTTTGATCACAGGAATAAATTACATTTTACAATATATTCACATAGAAAACAGCTGTTTTACATTGTAATAATATTGCACAATATTACTGTTTTTCTTTTTTTAAAATCAAATTAATGCAGCCTTGGTGAGCAGAAGAGACTTCATTAAAAACATTAACAATCTTACCGATTCAAAACTATGACTGGTAGTGTACATATATATGAAGCACACATTTGTTATTGTGTTTTAAGTGTTGTCCAAATGCTTGTTGGCATCACTGCTCTGACTTCGGCTCTGATCTTGTCTCTCTTGTTGGCAGTAAACAGCAAAATAAATTCACTGAATCACTTACAATTAGAATCAAGTCAACAAGTTCTGCACTTTTAAAAAAAGTGATGCAATAACTGCAGCAAGTCACACAAATATTTTATAAAACACACACACACACACACACACAGATGCATACACGCATATAAGAGAGAGAAAAATCTAAGAATAAGGGAAGAATTTGATTGTATTTTATTGATATAAAACTCATGACGCAGAACTTTGAGATTTGCTGGACGTGACAAACAGCAAACCTTTATCAGTGCATGTGGGTGTCTGTTTGTCAGAGCAAATTTAACCCCGATGATCCTTGAACACATGATCCAGCCAATCAATGCATCACAGAAGAACAGTTCAAACCGTCTATTCTGCTTTTATTTCAATTTATATCTTGGATGCCTGCAGCAAGTTAACCAAATATTGAATGTTACGATTTAGCATCTTCACAGAGTACCTTAATGGAAAAGTTCACTTAAAAATGGAAATTCTGTCATCGTTTACTCACCCTCAAGTTGTTTCAAACCTGTATGAATTTCTTTCTTCTGCTGGACACACACAAAAAAAGATATTTTGAAGAATGTAATCAAAACCGTTGATGGACCCCATTGACTTCCATAATATGGAACAAAAGTACTATGGAAGTCAATGGGGTCCATCAACTGTTTTGGTTACATTCTTCAAAATATCTTTTTTTGTGTGTCCAACAGAAGAAAGAAACGCCTTGGCTTTAATTTTGGACCATCTTAAAAAAGACAGAATAAAACTAAACAAATGATTTTAACATGAGTTTATCAAAGTAGGAAATCCACACTTTTAATCCCTTACACACAATTAGTGCTTTTGAAATACGAAATGGAGGCGGGTCCGGATTGAATTCCCTCCGGGTCTGGACTTTGAGAAGTACTGCCCTATACCGACTAAACTATTG
The DNA here is from genome assembly GCA_030770095.1 of Gila robusta. Classification (NCBI taxonomy): domain Eukaryota; kingdom Metazoa; phylum Chordata; class Actinopteri; order Cypriniformes; family Leuciscidae; genus Gila; species Gila robusta. Next base: position 986,435 of record JAVALU010001442.1, read on the forward strand.
AAAGAGATGCTTCCAGAGGTCAAAGATCCTCTTCTTAATATCATTAATTCATCTTTGTTATTAGGATACGTACCAAAAAAAATTAAGCTGGCTGTAATTAAACCGCTTGTTAAAAACGCAAACTTGATCCTACAGAATTAGTCAATTACAGGCCGATCTCAAATCTACCTTTTCTGTCAAAGATACTAGAAAAGGCAGTATCCTCACAACTGTGTTCCTTTTTAGAAAGAAATGGTATCTGCGAGGATTTTCAATCAGGATTTAGACCGTACCATAGTACTGAGACAGCTCTCATTAGAGTCACTAATGATTTGCTCTTATCATCCGATCGTGGTTGTATCTCTCTATTAGTGCTACTCGATCTTAGTGCTGCATTTGACACTATCGACCACAACATTCTTTTAAATAGATTCGAAAATTATGTTGGCATTAGTGGAATTGCATTAGCATGGTTTAAATCATATTTATCTGACCGTCATCAGTTTGTAGTAGTAAATGAAGAGATGTCTTATCGATCAAAATTTCAGTATGGCGTACCACAAGGCTCAGTACTAGGACCGTTGCTGTTCACTCTGTACATGCTACCCTTAGGAGATATCATTAGGAAGCATGGGATTAGTTTTCACTGTTATGCTGATGATACTCAGCTCTATATTTCTTCAAGCCCTGACGAAACTTACCAATCCACAAAATTAACGGAATGCATAGCTGATATAAAAAAACTAGATGACTAGTAATTTCCTACTACTTAAAGCTGCAGTAGGGAGTTTTGAGAAAACGTTGACTTAGCCTGAAAATTTGAACAAGCACAACATACAGGTCCCACCCACTTGCTCTCTGCTGCGCTACAGCCCTCCCTCCACAGCTCCTCCCCCACAGCGGAGCCTGCCGTGAACGCGCAGGCTAGTAAGCAGGGCCACCGATGACGGCGGGGACGAAACATCAACAATATGCTTTACATTGACTATGGCCTGCCCATACTTTGACTACAAACTTGGTCCTCAAATCATTATGTATTTTGCAATACATGTAACTTTATAACGTTGCACTCTTTCTATAAGTTATAAATAGCTAGTAAGATAACGTTAATATAACGGTAACTAACGTTACAGTATGTAAGTAATTATTCTAGCGATATGTAATGCTAGATAAGGTTTGCTAGTACATTATTTCAGCAACATGACAAGCCAGTGAATTAGCAGGTTTCAATTGTTGCTTAGCACAGTGCGTGACATTTTATCCACATGTTATGCTGCTAGAGTTTTGACACCGAGTCAATGGGCTCTGTCTAATTCTTTCTTTTTCGCTTGTTTATCGTCATCGGTCTTTTTCCTTTTACCTCTTTGCTTTATGAGCAGGTGCCACTTGAGAAATTGGCAGTTTAGGTTGTTTCTCCACCATTAGCACAGCTGCAGCACACCGGCAATCTTGAGTTTGAACGACGGTACGCGCTCGCGCTGTGCAAGGGAGGGGTGTGATCAGCGCGTACACGACCGTGATTGACACTGCTAAGACATTCCTCCTGGCTCTGATTGGTTGTTTCTGACCGGGAGCGATGTATTTCTGCAAATGGCAATAGGACCACTGGGAGGAGCCAGAGGAGCTTGATTTTTTCACAGATTATCTGTCTCATATTCTACTGTCAGGACATAATGACAGTTTTAAGAAATATGTAAAAAATATTTTTTTACAAAAGTTACCTACAGCAGATTTAATTCTGAAAAAAACAGATTCTAATTATTGGACAAAAAACTTCCTCACGTAATAACCTAGAAAACTATCTAACACTTGATGGCTGCTCTGTCAAGTCCTCGTCGTTGGTTAGGAACCTGGGTGTGCTCTTTGATAGCAATCTTTCATTTGAAAGTCACGTGTCTAGTATCTGTAAAACTGCATTTTTCCATCTTAAAAATATATCTAAATTACGTCATATGCTCTCAATTAAAAATGCAGAACAATTAGTTCATGCGTTCATGGCATCAAGGCTAGGTTATTGTAATGCTCTACTTGGTGGTTGCCCTGCACGCTTAATAAACAAATTACAGCTGGTCCAAAATGCAGCCGCTAGAGTTCTTACCAGAACCAGTAAGTATGACCATATTAGCCCAGTTCTGTCAACACTGCATTGGCTGCCTATTAAACATCGTATAAATTGTAAAATATTGCTGATTACTTACAAAGCACTAAATGGTTTAGCTCCGCAGTACTTGAGCGAGCTCTTAATGCATTTTAGTCCTTCACGTCTATTCAAAATTCTGGCCAGTTGATAATTCCTAGAATATCAAAATCGACTGCTGGCGGTAGATCCTTTTCCTATTTAGCACTAAAACTTTGGAACAATCTTCCTAACATTGCCCGGGAAGCAGACAGTCTGTCAGTTCAAATCTAGACTAAAACCACATCTCTTTGGCTTAGCATACACATAACACATTATAGACTTCTATAATTCAATGTTAGGCTGCATAGTTTAGATCATCCGGAACCGGGATCACTTCCCATAAATCCTGATGTACTTGGTACATCATAAGAAGGATGGCATCTACGCTAATATTAGTCTCTCTGTTTATCCCAAGGTTTACCGCAGTCCACCGGACCCAGGCCGTATCCAGATCTGATGAAGGACCATTGCATGGACACGACGACAACGCATCCCTGAAGTGCCAGCCTCATCAGCCCTGTGAAGGCCTCATGGACACCTCAACAAACACGTCTCCATACCGGCGTGATGACTCCGACCCCCAACCAGATGGAACTGGATAAATATTGTGAATGTTCTGATCCAATCTGACTTCTGACCTATAATGCTGCCTGAATCATAATCATACACTGTTCATTCGATGGCCAGAGGAGAACTGGCCCCCTGACTGAGCCTGGGTTCTCCCATGGTTTTTTTCTCCATTCTGTCACCTGATGGAGATTTTGTTCCTTGCCACTGTCGCCTTTTTCACCTTTCTTCGCATTTGTTGCCATTGGCTTTTGGCTTGCTTAGATGGGGACATTTAATTTTATATTTCACAATATTATTACAGCATTATTTTCCTGTTATCTCTGTAAAGTTGCTTTGAAACAATCTGTATTGTAAAAAGCGCTATATAAATAAAGGTGACTTGACTTGACTCTGTGAGGCGCGCTGTCAAGTTGATCGAGTCCAGCTCCATACCGAGAAAAGAGATCCTCTGCCTGTGGGTGAGTTTGCTCTTTTCCCAGTTGACCCGAACTCCTAGGTGGCTGAGGTGACTGAGCACCATGTCCCTGTGTTTGCACAACTGCTCTCTCGACTGGGCGAGAATAAGCCAGTCGTTGAGGTAGTTGAGAATGCGAACACCACACTCGCACATGGGAGTAATGGCTGCCTCCGCGACTTTCGTGAAGACACGGGGCGACAGGGCCAGCCCGAAGGGTAAGACTTTGTACTGATATGCCATCCCTCAAACACAAAGCGAAGAAACGGTCTGTGTCGAGGGAGAATCGAGACATGAAAGTACGCGTCCTTCAGGTCGATCGCTGCAAACCAATCTTGGGGACGGATGCATTTGAAAACGCGTTTCTGCGTAAGCATCTTGAACGGCAGCCTGTGAAGGGACCGGTTCAGGACACGCAGGTCTAAGATTGGTCGTAACCCACCCCCTTTCTTGGGTACAATGAAGTGCGGGCTGTAGAAGCCGGTCTTCATATCGGCTGGAGGGACCGGCTCGATCGCGTCCTTAGCCAGTAGGACTGCTATCTCTGCCCGGAGAACAGGGGCATTGTCCGCCAGAACACAGGTGAAGTGAATGCCTGAGGAAGGCTGGGGGTAGCCGGGCGAACTGAATCGCATAGCCTTGTCTGATGGTACGGATGAGCCAGCGAGACGGGCTAGAAAGCGCTAGCCAGGCTCCCAGACACCGTGCAAGCGCGACCAACGGCACCAGAGAAAGGTGGGGGAGCACGGTGGAATGCAGGGACCCGACTCGGACTGCATAGCGGCCCGAAGTGGAGTCTGAGAGTATGGTGCAACACGTACCTGTATCCATCGAGGGGCAGAGTATGTGTGCGGAGGTCTCTTTGGTGCATCCGGAACACAGCCACAGCTGCTCGCTGGCGATGAAAGAGGGCCTTGAGGGTGACAAGGCATAGCGTCATCGACCGCCATGCGTGCCTTCTTGGGACCCAGAGGTTTCAGAAACCGCTCTTTCATTGAAATTGTGGGGCCATTGGTGGAACAAAAAGAAAAGGAAACAAAAGATTCTTCGAAAAGATTCAGAAGCACCGTGGCATGGAGGGCGGAAGCAGCCTGTCCACAGGCTCTGTAAGCCTTCGCCGTAAAACCGGACGAAAACTTACAAGCCTTGGACAGGAGGCCTGGATTACCCTGCCAAGAGGAAGTGGATGCTGGACACAGCTGCATCGCAAAGGCACACTCCACTGGCGGGACATTTATATACCCCTTAGCTGCCTGACATTGAGGGTGGTGAGGAGGGAGGAGCCACTAGGACAGCTTCTGGCACTATATGGTGCCGTCCACGTCCTAGTGAGCTCCTCATGCACTTCCGGAACGAATGGCACCGGGGCGGTGCGCTGAGAACCAGCACGGCCCGCCCCAAGGAACCAATCGTCCAATCGAGAAGTTTCGGGACGTGGTGGAGAATTCCACACAAGCCCGACCTTCTCGGCGTTCCGGGAAAGCATAGGCGCCCATTCTTGATCGGACTCAGGCAACGCTACACTCCCTGAAGGGGGTAACACAGCCGAATACTCATCTCCAGAGGACTGAAGCTCCCCCTCCGATGCTGCAACCGACATCTGGTCGTCAAGTGGAGCTCCAAAGGACACAACTGGTCGTCCATGCAAAGGACCAGCACGCTCCTTCGAAGGCTCCAACGGTGGCAGCGTTTGTGAGGCATGAGGGATCCACGGAGATTGCCTCGGCGGGGAAGCCCTCACGGTAATCCTCAGATCACCCTGGCTAAGCACCGAAGTAGGTCTATTCTGAGGTCCAGAATAGGCACTAAATCGGGGCATAGGCGAGGGGATTGCACCTCCCTTGAGGTAAGCAAGTCTCGGTCTTAACGCCGCAATAGGAACATGAACTATTCACAAAGGCTGTCTCAATGTGCTGAATGCTCAAACATGAGAGGCAGCTATTGTGGCCGTCAACTATTGAGGACACAGTTTCACGCCTGTGTTGCTCTTTTAGTAGAAAACAAGAAAACAAAAATAAACAACTCTTTCAATGCTGAGGCACCATGGGGTAGCCGAGGTGTAACGAGTGTTACACACTCAATGGAACGCCCTCCGAAACCGACACACACACACAGAATGTAATGCTGTGAAAACAGCAGTTTGTGAGCTGTAATGCTCGCGGCCACCGCTGATCGCACCATCACACCAGCACTGGAACAGAGTTCTTCCTTCCTTGTAGAGTCTCTATTTGCAGCACTCGTGAAGTCAAGTGTACTCACTCGGCTCCGGAGTGAAAGACAATGAGTGCGTGCGCCCGCTTCGTATTTATACCCGCGCTGCGGGATGGGACGCATGACGCGATTCACGCACGCCAACGTTCTTTCGCTCGTTCTGTAGACACTTGAAGATGATAGGGCTCCCGGAAGTGATCCCAATTACGTCGTCACGCCGGACGTGAGCAACTGATAGGGAACTGACTTGGAGACTAGATAATCCTTGTCTTGTTTTAAAAGTATGTGCGCCTATAATGAGGAGTGCCATCACGCCCATATTGTACTGGTCCACATAGATGTTTTGCTGGAAAGTGCACGTTTCATTTCATGCACGCGCATATGAACGCATGTTAACGCGCGACGTGGTTATCTTTTCCGAGCTGCAGTTTATAAACAAACACATCGTTGCCCTTTGTCGTTTATCAAACGTAATAAATTGTTGTATTTCACTCTCACTTTTTTGTCAGGCACAAAGTCAAAGAAAACACAGCCCTGGAAGTGGCCGGCATTAGCAAGCAAGACACAGAAAGATTAAAAGATGCACTGCCCAGCTGGGTTAGACAGACAGACAGACTAGAGAGAGATGCACATCAACTTAACTTTACTGTTCTTTGCTGACATCAAACTTGGAGAGGAGAGAACACAAGTCTACCTGATTACTCTTCCCGAAATTCACTTTTTTTTTCTCTCTTTTCGTGACCAGAAGGATAGTTCCGCTTAATTTTCTCATCGATGTTGTAAACTTTGATTGACACGCTTTGACACGAGGGGGAGGCGGGGCCTTGAGTAATTTGCTGAGCCCTACGCAACTTGCGTAGTGTGCGTATAGGGCTGATCGGCTCTGTACATATTTATTTGAGATGAATATTTCCAAATTAGCTTCCCGGGAAGGTTTTGTAAAAGTCAGAGCTCTCACCACCTTCATTTTTCCTCAAGACAGTAGACGGCACAACATCTCACCACTTCTAATGAATGGCTATGCGATTTTACATTTTTTCATTTAATCTGAATATCAACATTTTAGATTTAGTCAGCCAAAACATTTTTGAAGTTAATTAATCTAGTTTTTTTATGATCTACTGTATATGACATTGCACGCCTTTTTGTTAATGAGGGATTCTTGGACACATTCATGTTGTTAGATTTGTTGAGATAAAAATTATAGTTTTTATTTTGAATTAAAATAATAAAATTAGACCCTTGGGGTAAGATGGGCCACCTAGAATTGGCACAAAGGGACCAGAGTGACATGCTGTTACTGTTATTAATTTTAAGTTTAATACTTATTGTAATCCATGAGGTTATTATTCAGCATTTCCATGAATTAAATATAGGCCTATATTCGAGGCATCTTTGCTATTCATTAAAACCTATAGGCTAATTGAGATAAATCATTCAATTTGAATTCATATTGTTATTATGGCACATTTTCAATTAAAATGGGCAGTTAAATATGTACATTTGCATATGCCTGTGCATATAAGTCATAGAATAAATATACCTTTCAGATTAATCTATTTGACTGGGATCTGTTGTGAGTTATTTGGTTTGGGTGTTTTCTTTCCCCAGGTAGGGGTCCACCTTACCCACTTTGAATAATTTTATATTGTGTACTATGGCAAGTAATTGTTTCTATTTATTTCCTATAATAACACATGAGCTGATGCATTATAATCCTGCATATGCTAATTAAACTGAAATAACTGAAATTTAAAAGTCAATATACATCCATCTGTAAAAACACCCCATCTAACCCTACTTTAATGTATACTCAATTACAACTGCCATGATAGTTTGTTAGTGTGATGAAGCAACAATTTCCAAAACACACTACAAAACAAAAAAAGATATTTGAGCTGAAAATCTTTAGATCTGTGATACATCTCTAACATGATCCAGTCCAGACGTCTCCGCTCACACCGGCACAGGGGTGACAACTAATGCAAGAGGGCTATTCATGTGCACTTACAGAGGGATACATGACAAAGACAAGGAGTGTTAGAGCGCTCATAAATATGAATGAGAGAGGATGAAAAGAAGGGAATGATGCTGGCAGGAAATAAAGATCACAGAAACGCGTTTGCCACTTCACTTACAATTTTGGAGCATTTAATGCCTTCTCGCTACAGACAACAACCAAAGAATAAAGCATTTCATCACAATAGATTCTGTTTATGTTTTATTTTCGGTGACAAAAATCCAGTGCAACTCAATCAAAAAATAAATAAAAATGGATGCACTGAAACAAAACACTGAAACAAAAGCATTTTCTTGAAAAACAAGTAAAAAAAAAGTTAAATTAAACAGCTCATATCTAGAGCTTCAAGGGTACAACATTTAAAACATTTAATTTATTAGGGATTTTAAAAGCATCTAAACCCAGATAGCAACATAGTGTCGGCCCAATGTCAACGTGTACCAGATGTGGGCCGGATCTGGGCCGACACTATGTTGCTGTCTGGGGAGATTCACTCATTTTTGCCCTAATAATAATGACAGTATTGTCAATATGGCCAAAGCACACTTTAAATAAATACAAAGCTGTAAATGTGAATGATTGTAAACGTACACTGTTGAATGTATTTCTATGGTTTGCTTGTGAATCAGTGAGAGTTGAACTGAATTGATCTGTTTATGTATCACTGAGTAGAGTTTCTTGAAGCAACAGCTAGACTGATTCCACTGAACAGATGATTAACTCAGTATTCAGCTGACAACATACATGAACAGATAAAGAAAAAAGCATGACTAATGCCCTTTTAGACTCCTGCTGGAGCGCTCGAACTCAAAACTGTGCGTGAAAGCACTGCTGGGTTTGGGATTTTCACAGCAGTAACTGTCACTGAATAAATGCTTCTTCCAAATGAATATGCATGAGTCTATCAATAGGACCAAACTGGCTCATTATTGCCCATTTTACAGCCATTATTTTGATGCAGCTGAATTTGATACCAAAGACTTTGGAAACAATTCTATCAAAAAGAGCGATGTTACCATCCGAATCACTCCATTTTACAAAGAGTGCGTAACGGTTTTTCGTAGCTCCTCCACACACACACACCAGAGCCTCAAAGTCCACTTCAGCCAACAGCTGGAATGACTCTTTGACCCATTTGCTCTGAAACAGCGGCTGGCAGTGTTCTGCTGTGTGCTCATATAGACAGTGTGTACTAGGAACGGTTACGACATTCTCCTCACATACACCGAATGCCCCTGCAGGCCTTATCACAGAGGACATTCACACAAGTCCTGGCCCTTACAGCGAAAACCACAGACACACACGAGGGACGAAACTCTGCTGACATTGATTTTCTACCGAAATCTGTGTTTGCTTGAGTAGTTTACTTAAACTCCTACTCAGATGAGCTGATATGCACAAATCATGAACCCTTTGGGATTTTTCCCCCCTGATTTTACGTTGTATAGGGTTCATGTTTTTTCTGAAAACATGACAAAAGGCAAACAGATGGCATGTGATTGAAGAAACGCTTCTTTTGAAGCTCATGTTAAGTCTCACATGAGGTGTGATTGCTCACAGGTCTCTCGGAGAGTTCAACGTGTCTCTCGCGGACACAAAATAACATTTCAAAAGTTAATTTTACTTTAGTAAAAACATTCTGGAGTACAAAAATGTTAGTCATTTTACAGCAGAGTGAATCTAGGGAAACAGTGTCATGTTTTATTTCTCTCTTTTTTTCTCACAATGATAAACTTTCAAGAAGTCATATTTTTCCACCTCAGACTAAATAACTACATGTGCATCTAACATTCAGATTCAGAGTAGTAACAAAAATCATGTTCATGAATTAATTAATATTCCAAACCATTAATATCATTTGAAGAGAAGATGGTTAGGAATATTAACTCACACATTATAATTGGAAACAAATAAACTAGACAATTAGTTTTTAAAAAAAAAACATCCCTGTTACATTCAATGTCTTCTGTGGTTGAATGTTATTGGGTGAAAAGAAAATGTTAGTTACGCTATGCTAAATATCATTATTTACATTCTTGTGCCCTGTTCCAAGAACAAAGTGATTAAATCATGCAACAAAGTTCAGTACCGTGTTAATCACATCAGGCAGAACACACAGATATCATTGTTTCAAGTCCAAGCAACATTCTGAGAAAGAAAATGTTCAGAATGACTTAAAGTAGTTTTATAAAAGAGCTTAGATAAAGTGCTAAGAATGGTTCAAGTCTCAAAGTCAAAGCTTTATTTGTCAAATGTGCAATAACATGGCAAGCAGCGGTACGTGTTGACGACGAAATGTGTTTTTATGTCACTATTGAATCCGAACATTTTTCAGAAAAAAAAAATATAGAGAGAGATTAAGTAGTTCTATATGTAAAGGAACAAATGTGCCTCCTGAAACAAAATCTAAATTAACTGGATCAAAAAAAAAAAAAAAAAAAAACATTTTATGTGATTGAATTAACCAGTCTACATAATCAAAAGTCCTATTTAAGGGTCAGATCACAGGAAATAACTCCATAAAGTACCAACTGTACGTTTCTCACTTGTGTCACAAGATTGCTTCAGAAGTAATTGATAGGCATGCATGCACTAAATTTTAATGTGAATGATCAAAACTCAAAGAGCCTGAAGCAATCTATCATGTATATGCATGTGTGTGTTCCCCCCATCCCATCCGAAGGTAACCATTGGACCCTGTGGTGAGGGGGCGAGGGGTTGAGGTTCAGCTCCAGATACCTGCCCCCCCCCCCTCCTGCTGAGCCTTATAAAAGACATATCTCTGGCCTTGCTTCTTCAGTCTCGTCCCAGACCAGCTACATCAACAGGTAAGCAGCCCGACCTCGCACTACAGAGAAACTCAGGACAGGCTTGTGTCAGGAAACAGCTGGACCGCATGGACTGTTAGCAAAACAACCAATTTGTATTGAATTATACTTTTAAAATATAACTGTTGTTGAGAGAACATTGACAGAACATTTTTTGTACTTGATTTTTTATTGTTAAAAGTACCAAAAGTCTTTTTTTGTTTGTTTGTAGACTAATGACTATTGATGAAATATGATAAATTATTGTAGACATGTAACCCCTCGAAGGCATCTGGCCACCTTTCTGCTCCTCAGCTGCTTTAAAGTAACAATAGGTTTGACTGAAGTCTGCTAAATTTTCCAGGTCCACCATCAATGTGTCCAAGTTAATCCAAGGATTTCAGATTATGTAGTGGTTGAGAGCTAATCTGGTTGTGAAGCCTTTGTAACTCTGTCTAATCTGGGATCAATTAGAGTCTAGTCTAGGCTGACATATGTTGTAGCCCAAGTGGCCTGAGTAGGTCGCAAACTCTGCAATAGTTGTAGTATCAATCTAGAACAATCACAGTACTAAAAGGTTTAATAACATTAGGATGAATTATGCTGAATCATGTCCACTCTCATTTGGTTAAAAATCTCAAACTGTGAGCTGCTTCAACTTTATTAACAATATCTGATGTTTGTTTTTTGATTGTTTGTTTTTGACCCAGATCCATGATGAGGTTCGTTGCCCTCGCCCTCACTGTTTTGCTGGCAGGTAAATAAACCCATTGCATCTCTCAATAAATTATTTTCTTAATCACCATTTTTGTCATGAGAATTTAAGACTTGTTTTTATATATACCTTTAGTTTTTGTTCTTGCTTTAAGATGTTTTTACTAGTTTACGCCATGGGGTAAGAAATGAACTTAAAAAAAGTCTTAAAATCTCACAAAAATTTAGCTTTTCAGTTAAAATGATCAGAATGCAAGCACTTTGTTCCAAACTCAAGCGTATGAACTGACATTTCCTTTGTCCAGGTTGCCAGGCCCGTTTCTTGGCGGACGAAGCACCATCACAGCTGGATCATGTGAGGACTGGCCTCCAGGTTTATGCAGATCAGCTGAAGCAGTCCGCACACAAGGCCCTCACTCACCTCGATGACACAGAGTTCAAAGATTACAAGTAAGAAAGCAAAAAAAACTCTTCATTTCCTCTAGAGCAACAGTGCATTCATTTGCAGAGTAGCATGGTATTGATCGTAATCGATGCCATTGATTGTACCAATGTTGCAATGTCCAGCCGGGCTGGGGCCACATTTTCAAGAAAGCCAAATCAGTTTTTCCAGTGGCAACCAACCTAAATGCTCTTTCTGTTTAGGGAATTCCTGGGCCAGTCCGTGGATAATCTCCATAGCTACTTTCGCCAGGCCTTTGAAGGCATCACCCCAATTGGCACCCAGGTGCTGGAAGCCACTCTTCCCATGCGTGAGAAGTTGGACAAGGACATGGAGGACCTCCGCAAGCAGCTCGAGCCCAAGCATGTGGAGCTCAGGCAGGTTCTGGAGAAGCACTTTGAGGAGTACAGAGATGTGCTGAAGCCTTTCCTCGACGACTACTTGGTCAAGCAGCGCGAGCACATGGAGGAAGTCAGAACCAAGCTGGAGCCAGTGATCCAGAGCTTGAAGGAGAAGATTCCACCCAACTGGGAGGAGACCAAGACCAAGCTGATGCCCATGGTGGAGATTTTGCGGGAAAAGCTGACGGAGCATCTTACGGATCTGAGGACCAAGCTGGACCCCTACATCCAGGAATATAAGGATCAGATGGAGAAGGGAGCCCTGGAGTTCCGCGAGAGCGTGCGATCTGGAGAACTGAGGAAAAGGATGGACGGCTTGGGTGCGGAGGTGAAGCCTCACTTCACTGCTATAATTGAGGCTCTCCGAAAGTCTCTTAGCAAGGAGTAAACCAACTGTTTTTCCTCCACCCTCCCTCCCTTCTTCCTTGCCAAGTACCGACACCTCGACCCATGATCTGGAAGGCTTTTCTCACGCATAACCAACCTTTACTCGAAACACACAATACACGAATACACTCACATGCACTTTTGACACATTTCCCACAACTACATTCTCTCTAATGGGCAAACACAAATATGAATAAAAGAACACTGAAACCTGTTCATTCAAAAATGCCTAGCAAAAATCCTTTGTTAAGCTGCTTTTTGTTAAAAACTGATTTTCAATGTTCAATGAAATAAAAAAAATAAAAAAAAAATATTTCATACTATTTCTTCAATGTCTAAATGTGGTTTATTTGGATGTTTTGTTGAAATTATATGGAAACAACCAAATTAATTAATGCCATATAATATATTATTATACATAACAAAATAAAGAACAAAAAAAGATTAGCAATTACAATTTTGGTGTTGTTGGTATTTAAACATTGCTTATCTGTTTCATGCAAATGCACAACAATGGCCTTTAAAATACACACTTTTCTACATTTTAGATCTGATTAATGAGTTGATTACAAAAATGTGTCACCGGTGATCAATATATCCTGGTTTAGTGATCTGTTACTTATTAGTGATAGGGCAAGATGGATGTGGTGGCCATATTAATGTCCTCAGGCAAGACTATGTCAACACCAAACCATAATTTAGGAAAAAAAAAAGGAAAAAAAAAAAAACATAAAACAATCCTGTGCTATTTAGGCATATTGACAAGTAGTCCAGTCATTTTATGAAAAAAGGTTGAACAAATTGCAACAGAAGCAAACTCAACTGATTTTGTATCCTCAATATGTCCTGAGTAAGGAAAAAAAAAAGCCCCGAAGAATCCCATTACGGGAAAGTTTTGAAAAAGAGCCAAATAAAGCCTATTCATACGCATATTCATTCTTTTTCTCACGTGAATAGGGTAAAAATTTTAACCTTTAAATATCACCATGAAAATTACTGAGTTGATTACTTACATCAAGACAAACAAAAAATTTATTAGCCTACAAGTTTTTTGAAATTGTTTGTTAACATGGACAAACGGTGCATAATCTAATTACATATGTGCTAATTTGCATAAATACCACAACAGATCTAAACATTGGGTATAGCAGGTGAAAATGTCTTGTTGAATCTTGTTGACATATAACAGTAAAAGACTTAATGTTAAGGTCTGAATGGAACACATGTAGGCTACCCATGAACATTAATACATAGAGGCATTAAGAAGTACTTTAGTAGGGTTTGGGGCTGGGTCAGTGGGACTGTTTCTGGGGGATAAATCTGAGGGAAGAACAGGAGACATGGATAAGGACTCGGAGAATGCAGAAGACAAAAGGTAGGTAAAATAAAAAGTGTCTGGATCAAAAAATCTAGTTACGTACACAATGCACTCAATGCCCAAACCCCATCTAATAATAATTAATAAAGGCTGGTTTCTAAAGTACTTCTTCCTGCCTCTATGTGTTAATGTTCATGGGTAGCCTAAATGTGTTCCATTCAGACCTTAACATTAAGTCTTTTACTGTTATATGTCAACAAGATTCAACAAGACATTTTCACCTGCTATAGCCAATGTTTAAATTTGCTTGTGGTATTTATGCAAATTAGCACATATGTAACTAGATTATGCACCGTTTGTCCATGTTAACAAACAATTTCAAAAAACTTGTAATATATTTTTTGTTTGTCTTGATGTAAGTAATCAACTCAGTAATTTTCATGGTGATATTTATAGGTTAAAATGTTTACCCTATTCATGTGAGAAAAAGAATGAATAGGCGAATGAATAGACTATATTTGGGTCTTTTTCAAAACTTTCCCCTAATGGGATTCTTCGGGGCTTTTTTTTCCTTACTCAGGACATATTGAGGATACAAAATCAGTTGAGTTTGCTTCTGTTACAATTTGTTCAAGGTTGACCCCCATTTTGGCTTAAAATGACTGGACTAAAGTTAAACCTTGATAATCCAGTTTCAGAAGCATTCTCCTGTGTCTAGATTTGCATTAAAATCCAAGAATTTGGTCCAAAATGTGATGGGATGGTAAAACTGGTCAAAGACAGTTATGTTAAAGTTGCAATATCATGGAGAACAACTGAGATATTAAAGAAATCTCATTATCAGATTTTTCTTTCCTACATGCGGCAACACTATTACTTCATAAAACGAGCATATTGCCGAAATGCTCCATAAATGTGCATGGACGTTATTAACAGATCTGTCTTCACGGCTTGACAGGACTGTAATGCTCAGTTGAAGAGTGCACATGGAGAGCTATTCAGTCCCTAAGTGAGTAATCCTAGATCAAAGGTCATCACTATGACCTTGCAGCAAAGCTTTGTCCATCAGAACAATGGTGGTAAAAGTCCAATTAGCTGTTTGTTGAGTGTTGGAGGTGTGACACCGAAGCATCGATCAATTGCTGCCACGACCAACAGATTCTTCTGTTCGCAGTCAATAATGTTGGGTGATGTATATGTAATTAACAAATACTTGAGTGTAATACAGAGTAAGTTTGTGGGCATCGTGGGTCATGGGTTGTGAGTGAGTGATATGGATGAGGTGCTGAAACACTGCATATTAGATCTCTGAGAATATATAAAGCCACGACTGCACCATCATGAGGCACAGATGCATGGGATCAGACACATTCAGACCGAGATTGTGTATGCAACTGGATGTTGGACCAGGTTTCAGAGTACAGCAGTAATGATGAATGGTAATATTCATATTTTACTTTATTACTTTGTGAAATAAAAATAGTATTTTTCATCTTGTTTTTAAAGTAAAATATCTTAGTATCCTTGAAACAGTGAGATATTGAAATTGAGAATTTAAAACCGTTTCATTTGAAAATATGTCACATTTTCACAACTTTCATTTTATGCCTAAATCTCACTTCTCACTTCAAGTGTCTTGGTCTCACGTTTGGTTTTGGTTCACGTTTATGTTTTCATGTCTTTTATTTTGTAGTTTTCATAGTCATGGTTCATGTCTTTGTGTCACGTTGTCATTGGTTCATTGTTCATTGCTTTCAGGTGTGTCTTGTTAAGTCATTAGTCTTTGTTTATGTATAGCCCTCATGTTGCCATTTTCTCTTGTTTAGCTTTGTCTTTGTAACCTGTTGTTGATTAGTTTGTTTAGTCCATGGTTCAAGGTCTTTGTTTCTTGTGTATTTGTTCAAGGTCTTTGTTTCTTGTGTATTTAGTTCATGTTTTATTTGAAATAAACTGCACATGAGTTCTCAACTTGCCTTCAGTGGGCATTTGTTACACTCTGTCTTTAAGGTATATTTTTGTACTGTTCTCCTGTATCTGTAGTCTCAGAGTTGTCGCAGGCTGGTCCTCTGGTCCTGCCGTGTTCTCCAGACGAAGGGCGGACGTGCAGCAAAGCGCCTGAAGTTGCCGGCGTCAGAGTTCAGCTGGAAATGCAGAGCATGTGGCGGCAGTTTGACCAGCTGACCACCGAAATGATTGTAACAAAAGCTGGAAGGTTTAATCAAATTCTACACCTTTGCATCTGCTAATACGACCTCTTTGAAGCATTATGTCATGTGTAATTCCATTTTTACATTGTCTGAAGAAAATATGAATGGTGATTCTAGTGTATTGTTGGTGTTTTTTGAGGTTGCAAAGATGTTATGAGTGTTTTCTAGGCTATTCTAGGCATTTTCCAAAGAGTCCTTTCATAATGGCATCATAAACGGTACCAAACTTCAATAATTATGGGGTCAGAGATTTGAGCAATGGTAATAGTGGTTCTGGTTGCCTCAGAAAACACCACTACTATACCGCTAACATTATTAATATTTTTGAATGTCATATCTGTGGACACTGATGTTGTTTGTGTTTATACAGAAGGATGTTTCCTACATTTCAAGTACACATTTCAGGCATGGACCCAGCAGCAGAATATGTTCTTCTAATGGACTTTATTCCTGTTGATGACAAACGATACAGGTAGCTCAACAGAAAAGGCTTCTTAACAATTTTGATACATTTCGCATAATGTTCAGACAAGTTTGAAGAGACTCCAAAAGACGCTCTTTAAATAATTTTTATAGTTTTTGCCTTTTAGATACTCTAAAAACAACCTAATTTAATATTGGTCCACGCCCAGCAGTTTACTTTAACAGGACACTACAAACAATTTAAACAAATCTTACAGCGCAATCATGAAAATGTATTTTCCATGCTTAAAGTAGGGTGTTGTCGACCTCTTCCATTTCAGGGCCATCCTGACTGAGCTCAGGGACAATCGTGTTATGCCCTGAATTAATTATCCCGTATTTTCTCATGAATATGGGGATTTAACATGTTGTACACTCTATAAAATCAACAGAATTAAAATTGTATTGTAGGTAAGAATTAAAAGTAACATATTTTAAATGTTAGTGCGCCAAACCTTGGTCATCGGTCTGTTGGTTCTGTTTTGATTTGAGAGCGGGCAAATTTTGGACGTTCTTGATGTTCCTATGTGCAGGTATGCTTTCCACAGCTCCTCCTGGTTGGTAGCGGGACGTGGAGATATCGCTGCCCCGGGACGAGTGCACTTCCATCCAGACTCACCCGCACGGGGATCCCAGTGGATCAAACAGACAGTCTCATTCGACCGCCTCAAACTCACTAACAACCTGCTGGACGATAATGGCCACGTAAGACACACACACACACACACACACACACACACACACACACACACACATACATAACTGTCTGGATCCTGCAGAGGTTCAAACTCTTGTGCATGTGTCGTAGATGATCCTGAACTCCATGCACCGCTACCAGCCGCGACTGCACGTGGTTCTGGTGGACAGAAGCAGAAACAGTCAGCGCTTCGCTCACCGCAACTTCTGCACTTTCAGTTTCCCAGAAACTCGCTTCATCGCAGTCACCGCCTACCAGAACCATAGGGTACCAAACACCCAACATCCGTACACACATTCCTACAGCCCAAAAGCCTGGGACTAGCAAACAGGATTCAATTAGTAATTAGTAGTCTAGGCTAGCAAATTCTAATCAATTTTGCTAATAATTTGTTTTGATGGTCCACTTTAGATATTCTGTTGACTAAGTAATCTTGAACCTACTTGTCAACTAACTCTCATTAGAGTATTGGTAGACTGTCTGCTTACAGTTTTTCTCAGTCGCTTTGGTGCATTTCTCACATCACTATTTACATTTGCACAACAGTTAATGCAGTTCTCAAAACAATTAGTACAAACTGCAAAACTTAGTTGATAACCTGCAAAAGCGTGTCACTTGCTCAAAATGGATAGCTCATTCCTCAAAAGCAAGTATTCATGTCAATGAAAGTGTCAGTGTCATCAAGATGAAAAGTCCTGACACCATTGTTTATGAACAAGATAGTCAAATGGCTTTGTCATGTTTTCATTATGACAGTTTACTCTGTAAATGTTTTCCAATGCGAAAAAGTCTTGGTGACAGTACCAGAAAATGCTCAAGACAGCACTATACTATTTGCACAGCCATTTAAAGTTACACATTACTGTATTTAGTGAGGTAACAGAGTACAAGACACTGAATATGTATGTTTCACATTTTTACTGCATATGCTCTTTGCAATTCTAATTTGTTCACAGCATTGTGCAAAAGAAAAAATACACCCTTATTTACAACAAACATAAACTCCCTTTGGGTCGAGATGTGCACAACTGTAAACAATATTGCAGTTCATATTGGAACTGAACATACAACATACATAGTACTGTAAATCATTCATGCACATCCAGACGTTCCTCTCTGTCTGGACACATAGGTTCACCTGAGAGAAATTATTCAATTTAGGAGACATTTTCAGGAAAAAAAAAGATTACAAAATTTTTAAAATTTGCTTGACAGATTTCAACATTTTTGTATGTGATGACTCAAGTAATGATATGAGGACTATTAGTTTTATATGGAATGACTATTCAGCATTCACAAGTATAGTTAATTTTGACTGACATGACATAAGCAAATGATAATGTTATAAAACAGCAGAGAGTTGTATGAAAGCAATTGATGCATGTCCAAAAGCATTTGCAATTTGTTGGAAGGAATGAGAAACTGCTACTATGATGTGGACAAATGACTAAATGTTGTGGAGGTTGAACTAACTGTTGTGCAAATGTAAATAGTGATGTGAGAAATGCACCAAAGCGACTGAGAAAAACTGTAATATCTGCTAACACTTTATTGAGATTCTCCTCAACAGACATTCTACTGACTATAAGTGACCCTCCAAATACATGTCAACTTATTCTGCTAACCCAAACACCAAAACCTAACCCTAACCTAACAGTCCACTACTCTAATGAGAGTTAGTCTGCATGTAGTTGCAAAGCTCATATAGTTAGTAGAGGAGGGCCACCAATATAAAGTGTAACCTAAATTTTAAACATTCCTTTCATGTCGCTGCTTAGAATGGTTCGCTAG
The DNA here is from genome assembly GCA_030770095.1 of Gila robusta. Taxonomy (NCBI): domain Eukaryota; kingdom Metazoa; phylum Chordata; class Actinopteri; order Cypriniformes; family Leuciscidae; genus Gila; species Gila robusta. Next base: position 1,005,074 of record JAVALU010001442.1, read on the forward strand.
CTGTGAATCTGTGGCTTGACAGCAAATCAATTCACTCATTTTTTTGCAAATATTGCAAAAACCAGTTTAATTCGATATACAATTTAATTCCATCTGTTTAATAATCGTTTGATTCAGAACTTTATAAAAATGCATGTACAGGACATTTTGCATACGCTCATGGATCTTAGACGTGAAAATGAAGAAAGACAAACTGTATTTGGGATTTAGTATGAAAAATGCAGTTGTTTTATTAAGAGATCATTTTGTGACAAGTAGGACACATTTATTACACTACCCATTCACTTTAGTCTTGACTAAACAACATAAAACTAATCCGGTTTCAGTGTTTTCAGTTGTCGTTCTCGTTTACATTAAGTGTGGTTTGCATTTCTCCTGTGTGTTAACTTTGTAAATAAAGACTATATATTTTGGAATACCCATTTCAGTCTTCATTTTCGTGCATGTTGGCTACCACACATGTAACAGTTAATGGTTTATAATTTGAAAACCGTTAAGTTATTTTTTCTATTTGGATTTTTGATGGGTAGACATTTTGAAAAATAATGGAAAGGTTTATTTTTTATCAAGAACTGTATAATAAGTTCAGTATAAAGTATTTGCGGTGAGTCTGTATGATGCTCCTGTCTTTCCTGTCACAGATTACCCAGCTGAAGATCGCTTGCAACCCCTTTGCGAAAGGCTTTCGAACAGCAGATTATGAAAACAGGTAAATGTTAATGCTGTGTAACATTAGACCACAGATTTGTATGGTTAGTGTCACTTTCTGTAATTGTCATACTATCTCCAGCTGTTATCGGATGGATACTATGAGTATAATTATGCTTTCTGATCTTAGACCTTCAGCTCAATGCCTAACCGAATCTCCTCGACTGTCTTTGCCCTGGAACCTGTTTGAGGGAACATCTGTGAGCCGAGCTGTGCGTGAAGACCTGAGGCCAGCACACCAACCACAGGCACCGCGTGAGTGCACTTACTGCTTTTATTTGAAGGATTTAAATTTTTATAATCAAAAAGATTTTTTCGCATATTTTAAAGTGCCTCTATTAAGCTATTTAAAGTCTCCTAATGTTGTTTTGGAGTCTCCTACTACAGGTTTACATGCATCAAAGGTAAAAAAATCCCTTTAATTATCTCATAATATACATTGCACATCACCACATTTTTCAATGATTCTCAAACGAGTCATTGGATGATTCAGTCTCTCTATATTCCTCCTTTCCACAAGCGACTCTGCTCTGATTGGCCAGATGACCCAGTCTGTGGTGATTGGTCTACAGCTTACAGCACCTGTCAGAAACGAAACACCCATTACCATAACTGAACTTCAGCTCCGGAGGCTTTCTAAATCAGTGATTGTACACACTGTAAAGACTGTAACGAAGGCGTCGATTTTACCATTTCAATTTGAGAGCGAGTCCGATGATGAAACATTGTAAGAACTTGTTATTCAACCCGAACCTCCATCGCAAGGATGACTCGAGCAGGACGTTTCTCAGTGATGCGCTAACTCAGTTTGAGGAACATTATGAGATGTTTCAACTGTAATTCCTCACCATCAGCATTAACAAGTACATCAACAAACCCATGTGTAGATTTCTAATTTATTGCAGTGCACATGCAGGAAGCCGAGCATAACTTGAATAACTGAAGTAACATTAAAATTTGTAAAACAAATCTTGCTCCATCCTTTATCTTTACTCAAAGTAGTAAAAACGACAGACAATCTGCATTAATAGATACAGTTTTAAGTAATAGTGACACACAGCTGATTAGCATAAGTATTTCAGTAAGACAGTAATAACGTGAGTTAGCCGGAAACTTGCACAATATAAAACACAAACGTCTCGGTTACTAATGTAACCCTTGTTCCCTGAGTAGGGAACGGAGACGTTACGTCGGATGACGACGAATGGGGTTTCGCTTAGAAAGCCTATCAACTTCGAGTATTACAAAACGAGCCAATGGCAAAGAAATGCCATGGGTCTGCGGAATTTGCATGACGTAACTCCGCCCCACCTCGTGGGTATAAAAGGAGGAAGTCTCGCAACATGCAGATATGTTTCTTCGCTGAGGAGCCAAGACTGAGCTCAGGCGATCCCCGCGGTACAGCGGAAAGTGGCAGGAAGACGTAACGTCTCCGTTCCCTACTCAGGGAACGAGGGTTACATACGTAACCGTAGACGTTCCCTTTCGTTGTCACTCCGAGTTACGTCGGATGACGACGAATGGGGTTACCAGTCTAATCACGCCACCTTCTCAGCTGTCTTCCAGTGCCCTGCGTAAATCTGAGATCCCTGTCGTGAGGCTAGCACGGACGAAGGACTCCTATTTAGCACAGGAATACCAAGGTACACTGGGGAGCATATCCCAAGATCTTAGGGGAAGTATGCAATTATTGCCAACCCAGAGGGGGGGAACTTAGAGAATACACATATGGCCCGAAGGAAACATATGGAGAACACTGGGGTGTCCAGCCGCAGGTGGAATATTTCAACCCCAGGGGTGGCAAGGTGGCTTGCCAAGGGAAAGACACATGCTCGAGAGAGGCTTACAGTGGAAATACACATGTGGGGGTCGCTCAGGGGAGGGACCATGCACACGGGAGGCACCTAGCCGACGCGCAGGCAAGAGACACTGGCGCCGACGTCAGGAGTGCTGGAGGAGCTCAGGGCTTTCGGGAAAGCTCACCTGAGGAGAATATCGCACGTATCCAGTCCGTGGAGTGGAGTGGCGAGCAAGCGAGACACTTAACAGCTCCCATGTTAGCTTGAAAAAGACAGTACATGGGCGGAGACTGGCTCCACTCGGAGATTGTAAAATCTGGCGAAAGTGTTAGGTGTCGCCCAGCCTGCAGCTCTGCAGATGTCTGTTAGCGAGGCGCCATGCGCTAGAGCCCAAGAGGACGCCACACTCCGGGTGGAGTGGGCAGTCACACCAAGGGGGCACGGTCGACCTTGCTGCTGGTATGCCAAAGCAATGGCGTCCACTATCCAGTGGGACAGCCTTTGCTTGGAGAGAGCCTTTCCCTTCAGCTTCCCACCATAACAGACAAAGAGCTGGTCTGAGGTCCTGAAACACTGCGTCCTGTCTACATAGGCGCGGAGAGCGCGTACTGGACAGAGCAATGCCAAGGCTGGGTCTGCCTCCTCCGGGGGCAGCGCTTGCAGGTTCACCACCTGGTCCCGAAAGGGAGTGGTAGGAACCTTGGGCACATATCCGGGCCGGGGTCTCAGGATCACGTGAGAGAAGGCCGGTCCGAACTCCAGGCACGCTTCGTCGACGGAGAATGCGTGCAGGTCCCCTACCCTCTTGATGGAGGCCAGTGCAACCAGGAGCGCTGTCTTCATTGACAGGAACTTAAGCTCGACTGATTGCAGAGGCTCAAAGGGAGCACTCTTCAGGGCAGCTAGCACCACTGAGAGGTCCCAAGAGGGAACGAGAGGAGGGCGAGGAGGATTTAGTCTCCTCGCTCCTCTCAGGAACCTGATGACCAGGTCGTGCTTCCCTACCGACTTACCTTCGAACAGGTCATGATGTGCGGCAATGGCGGCAACATAGACCTTAAGGGTGGAGGGAGACAGCCTTCGCTCCAACCCTTGCTGAAGGAAGGAAAGCACAACACTGACCGAGCATTTCCGGGGGTCTTCTCGGTGAGAAGAGCACCAGTCGACGAAGAGGTTCCACTTCAACGCATAGGCGTGTCTCGTGGACGACGCTCTAGCGGAAGTGATGGTAGCCGCCACCGCTGGTGGAAGGGTACTCAAACCTACCTCGAGCCGTCTAGGAGCCACACGTGGAGGTTCCAGAGATCGGGGCGAGGGTGCCACAGGGTGCCCCGTCCCTGAGAAAGAAGGTCCTTCCTCAGAGGAATGGGCCAGGGAGGTGCTGTCGCGAGGAGTACAAGTTCGGGGAACCAGGTCCGGTTGGGCCAATACGGCGCGACCAGAATGACCTGCTCCTCGTCCTCCCTGACCTTGCGCAAGGTCTGCGCAAGAAGGCTCACTGGGGGAAACGCATATTTGCGGCCCGGCGGCCAGCTGTGCGCCAGTGCATCCGTGCCGAGCGTGCCCTCGGTCAGGGAAAAATACAGGGCGCAATGGGTCGAGTCGTGAGAGGCAAACAGATCTATCTGTGCGTCCCCGAACTGGTCCCAAATCAGCTGAACCGACTGGGGATGGAGTCGCCATTCTCCAGGGAGGGGCTGAAGCCGTGAGAGCTCGTCGGCTGCACAGTTCAGCGCTCCGGGAATGAAAATGGCTCGAAGCGACCTCAGATGCTTCTGACTCCATAGGAGGAGGTGGCGGGCGAGTTGTGACATACGGCGGGAGCGTAGACCACCTTGATGGTTGATGTACGCAACAGTCGCGGTATTGTCTGAGCGGACTAGCACGTGTTGACCCCGGAGCAACGCTCGGAAGCGGTGCAGGGCAAGACGTACTGCCAACAACTCGAGGCAATTGACATGCCATAGCCGCTGGGGTCCTGTCCAGGAGCCCGCAGCAGCATGTCCATTGCACATGGCGCCCCAGCCCGTGGTGGAGGCATCTGTTGAGACAACAACATGCCGGGAAGCTCGTTCCAGGGGGACACCCGCCCTGAGAAAACTGAGGTTCGACCACGGGGTGAGGAACTGGCGGCAGGTCGGGGTAACTGGTACCCGGAGCGTGCCTTGATGCCATGCCCACCTCGGGACTCGGTCGCGAAGCCAAAGCTGAAGCGGTCTCATATGAAGCAATCCGAGCGGCGTGACCGCGGCTGCAGATGCCATATGCCCCAGGAGCCTCTGAAAATGTTTCAGTGGAACCGCATTCTTGCTCCTGAGATGTCTCAGGCAAGTCAGCAGTGACTGCGCGCGCTCGCTCGTAAGCTGCGCGGACATGGCGGCCGAGTCGATGTCCATACCGAGAAAAAAGATCCTCTGCACGGGGCAAAGTTTGCTCTTCTCCCAGTTGACCCGAAGGCCCAGACGAGCTAGGTGCCGAAGCACTAGGTCCCTGTGTTCGCAAACCTGATCTCGAGAGTGAGCTAGGATCAGCCAGTCGTCGATGTAACTCAGGATGCGAACCCCGTGCTCCCGAAGGGGAACAAGGGCAGCCTCGACGACCTTCGTGAAGATGCGAGGAGACAGGGCCAGCCCGAAAGGGAGGACCGCGTACTGGTATGCCTGCCCCTCGAAAGCAAACCGTAGGAACGGTCTGTGGCGAGGAAGAATGGAGACATGGAAGTAGGCGTCCTTCAGGTCGATCGCTGCAAACCAATCCTGGGGCCGCACGCATTCGAAAACGCGTTTGGCGGTGAGCATCTTGAACGGCAGCCTGTGAAGGGAGCGGTTCAGCACGCGCAAGTCCAGGATTGGCCGTAACCCACCGGTTTTCTTGGGGACAATGAAGTAAGGGCTGTAGAAGCCGGACCTCATCTCGGCTGGAGGGACAGTCTCGATTGCACCCTTCGCCAGCAGGGTGGCAATCTCTGCTCTCATGATGGGGGCATTGCCACCGACCAAAGTGGAGCGGACTCCCCTGAAGCGGGGAGGAGACCGTGCGAACTGAATCGCATAGCCGAGCCTGATGGTGCGCGCGATCCAGCGGGACAGACGGGGAAGCTCTAACCAGGCTCCCAGGAACTGAACCAGCGGGATCAAGCGGACGACAGGCGTCCCCCCGGAGGGGCAGCGAAGCGGAGTAACTGGCCCAGACGTGGACGGCATAGCGGCCCGGTGTGGGGGCACAGTTAGCAACCGCGCCCTGGCAGAGGGGGCCAGGGGAGGACCAGGCTGGTCGTCCCGCGGGGGCCTGCTCTGCCAGGGGTCTGGCGACAGAGGGGGACAGGGGCGAAGCGGTCCGTGGACGGCACGCCGTGTCAACCACCTCTGGGACAGAGGGGGACGAGGAGAGCACGGCTTGTGGGCGGCGCTCTGTGTCGTCCGCGAACTCTGTGTGCTCAGAGACGGGAGAGTCAGTTCTTGGAGAATAGGGATTCTTCCCGGCCCTCCACCGGGGAAAGGAGTGGTCCTGCTACCAACTCCTGGAAGAACTGAGTCCCATCTCTGGGGAGCCCCTCCAGAGCGCCGCCTAACCCGGCGTGTAGCGGGGGGCGGGGCTGGAGAGGGCTGTGGCGTCCGGCCGCGGCCTCCAGAGCCGGCCCGGGTGAACGGGCGGGGTGGGAGCCGCGGGGGGGCGCCCTCGGCGGTGGGCAGACCGAGGGACCTGAGCGGACGGCGGGGCCGTCGGGACAGAGTCGACCTCAGCCTGCTCCATCCCCGAGGAGCCCGTCTCAGGAGCGCCGCTAAACCCGGCGTGTAGCGGGGGGCGGGGCTAGAGAGGGCTGTGGCGTCCGCCCGCGGCCCCCAGAGCCGGCCCGGGTGAACGGGCAGGGTGGGAGCCGCGGGAGGGCGCCTTCGGCGGTGGGCAGACCGAGGGATCTGAGCGGACGGCGGGGCCATCGGGACAGAATCAACGTCAGTCTGCACATGGGCGGTTGAGAGCTGTTGGGCGAAGTTCTCAACCGCACCGCCGAAGAGGCCGACCTGGGACATGGGAACGTCGGACAGACGGGGCCGCGCGACATTCAGCATATCAGACAGGTTCAGCCACAGAATGGTAGGCATCACCTGACCCAGGGAGCGTACGGCCACTTTCGTCGCTCGGAGAGCAAGGTCAGTGGCGGCGCGCAACTCAGTGAAGAGCCCTGGGTCAGTCCCGCCCTCGTGCAAGTCCATGAGCATCTGGGTCGGGGACCAGCAGAATGGCCATGGCCTGCAGAGAGGCGGCTGCCAGTCCCGCGGTACTACAGGATCTCGCCACAGGTGTAGACGAAAACTATAGACCACGGACGGGTGCTTAGGATTGCGCCGAGAAGAAGCACTCTGAGGACACATAGCATCGCAACAGAGCGTTCAGCCGGGGGAACCCCAGTGTACCCACGGGCAGCGGCCCCATCGAGGGGAGGAAAGGCGGATGAGATCAGCGAATGGTCCCTGATCTCATCATGCACGTCCGGGAAGAACGGTATTGGGGTTTGCCGTGGACGAGGGTCGGCGGCCTCACCCAAAAACCAATCGTCCCGGGAAAGCATGGCCGTCATCTCCGGATCAGACTCGACGAGTCGTCACTTCCAGGAAAATCAAACCCACCTAGTGAAGCTGCTACAAACATAGTATCATCCTCTGTAGCTTCAAATGAAACACACAGGCCACCACTCTTTTTTTTTTTTTTTTTGGGTAGACCCGTGGGAATCACCTGTTCACTAGCGGGCACCGTCATTGAAGAGGGGGCTGGGGTCGCGGACACATAGTCGGCGCCTTGTTCCAGACCATAACCCTCAGGTCACCCTGGCCACCAGCCGAAGAACGGGGGGTGGATGAGGGGACTCTCACTCATGCGAGTTCACCGAGTCTCGACCTTAATGACGCGATGATCATGTTTCCCGGAGAAAACATGAGTCATCCACGAGCGCTGCTCAGCATGATCAAGCCCAAACATACTAGACAACGCTCGTGCCCATCAGAGTCCGATACCAAGCTGCCGCACCATTCATTTTTTTGAAATGCACGGGCGAGCCGTCTTTAAAAAGACGTGCCGCGTGCGAGCTCTTTTAGTGAGAGAAAACTCAAGTGTTGAAGCACCCGGGGAGACACGCACCGACTGGCAGACCACTGCAACAGATCAGCAGGAAGCACGCGCTCGCCGTAGATCGCCGTCACACCAACACTCGAGGTACTCGTTTGTAAAGCTGACAATTCAGAGATGGCTTGTGGAGAGAAGAATACACTTGGCTCCGAAGCGAAAACATATCTGCATGTTGCGAGACTTCCTCCTTTTATACCCACGAGGTGGGGCGGAGTTACGTCATGCAAATTCCGCAGACCCATGGCATTTCTTTGCCATTGGCTCGTTTTGTAATACTCGAAGTTGATAGGCTTTCTAAGCGAAACCCCATTCGTCGTCATCCGACGTAACTCGGAGTGACAACGAAAGGGAACACAAAACGTCTCGGTTACTAATGTAACCCTTGTTCCCTGAAGGAGGGAATGGGAGACGTAACGTCGACTGATGGGGAACTATGTATTTTGAACACCCGGTAGAAAATGTATACATCAATAATTATTCTGAGTTACAGGTTGTGATTCTGAGGATCAGGTTGGTCCAAATAAACTGAGTACTGACCCATCTTTATAGAGCAAGCGTTTTGAGAATCCTACGTTAAACTCAGAGATTTGAGAAGCAAGCTTGTTTGAGGACAACATAGAACAGGCGGGCATTATTCAAATGTGTTATCTAGGAACGCAGTGGGATTCGAATTACAGGTGTCTCTTTTAGGCGGTTCAGAGTCGATTATTTCTTTTGGGAGACTAACTTTATTTATCATGCACTTTTGATTACAACTTTGCAGAATGTTTACATTCGCAGACAGATATATTACACACTGCATGAAAGGCAATATTTGAAAAACCATAATGGGGCACTTTAACAACAGTAGAGTTAAATTGGGAAAAAAAATCGTACAAGTGACCTTTATTGTAAGCAGTCTCTATTTTGGTAAATATTTTTATCTTGTTTGTAGTAAACCTCTGCTTCTCCCTTTGCAGTTCGTTCAGATCCTCAAGATCCAACCCTACAGACAGCGATGGATGAAGCGGCACTGTCGTATAGTGAAGGGATGGACTGCAGTACAGACAGGAGGGATGGAGGTTCACATGCTCATTTCTACAGCACTCCTGTGTTCTTCACATTACCCTGCCAGTGGGACGGCCTGCCGGCCAGAGCAGAGCGAGGTCTGATGGGATAAGACTCTTGTGTAGAGGAGCGTGATTCATTTAAACGGTCTTTTATTAGATAGATAGATAGATAGATAGATAGATAGATAGATAGATAGATAGATAGATAGATAGATATTATGCTGAGGCAGTGTAAACAATTAACATGAAAACACAAAAGCTCAATTTAAGATTTTCAAAATATGTTATACAGCACATGAGGATAATGGTCTGATGAATAAACTTCAAGTCCCATGATGCATCATTTCCAGCGCTTGACATTAGTGTGTGGAGTCCGCTCAGTGCGCTAGTGTAAAGGATGGCTGATTCATTTGTGCGAATCGGTTCGTTCGGGCAGTTTGCTCCAATAAACCGGTTCAATAAAACGATTCACCGTATCAAACCTCGGGATATTTAGCTATATCATTGTAGCCTGTTTTTCTTAAGATAAATGTTGCGTGAAATGTGCGTTGTTTGTGGGCCCACCTAACACTTTTTATTTTATTTTACTTCAAATCGCTTTCAGTCGGACTGAATCATTCAATATAATTGATTCATCCTAATGATTAAGTCAGGATTCGGACATCGCTCCAGTGCGTGTGGATGCAGGGAAGATGGAGGAGGCAGGAGCTGTTTGAGGACATAGAGATGCGGATTATTGCGCCGTCAAATTATCAAAGGGCAAAAGACAGCTCTATGGACACGACGTCGAGCACATTTCAATGGCAGACATTCAACAACCGAACTTTAAACGATCGATTCCCACCTGCTTTACTACTGCATTTATTTAAATAGAACGTCTCATTTTAACAGTTCGTTTCTTAAAGCGCATGCGGGAAGGTTTTGCAATAGACATCAAGTTCGGAATCTCCATATAAAAGATATCTTATTTATAAGAAAGAAAAATGTGGATAACGGGAATATTTGCCGTTGTTTGTAGATGCGGAGGATGGAGAAAACGAAGGATAATAAACATGAGCCCGAATGTCCTTTAGTGCTCGCTGGGATTTGGAATTTGCGCATTCTGCTGTCGGCGTTCTGTGCATTATGACGCCATAATAGAACTTAGGGATCCGCCACTTGACGCGTTCTAAAGTAAACAAGGGATTTTCTAGTGTGTAAAGATGAGAGTGCCGTGTCTGCTTCTGTATTCATGGGCATTGATGGCCTTTCTACCGGTCACCTCCTCCGCTGGCAGCTCGGGCTCTGTGTTGCTCCGTGTCCCCCTGCAGCAGGGGCCCCTCTCACAGCCCGCGGCCCCCCGGGGCCCCTCGAGAACCGTCCGGACACGCAGAGGAGTCCGTGGGATGAATTTTGTAAACATGATTGACAACCTTCGTGGAAAGTCAGGACAAGGTTATTACATCGAAATGGCCGTGGGCACCGCACCTCAGAAGGTGAGACTGAATCCAAATAAACGGGCTCTCACCATATAACAAAACAGCATCCACACTACCCATACTGTTTGTGATGTGTTGACATTTGCTCTCCCCAGAAAAAAAGGCCATTCAAATTTGATGTTAGATTTTCATAATTTTCTTGGACAGGAAAGATTTTGTCCAAGACAACATAATCTATTCACATTGCGTTTTATTTTATTTATCAAGGCTTAAAATGGCCTGAAATGTGGAAGTTGTCTTTCAGCATGGCTCTCACAATCATGTATAGTGAAATACAGAAACGTATCTAAATAAACAATAATATAATTACAATTTTAGCAGTATCTATCTTCCATCCCGTTTTCGAAAATGATTACATATTTACATAGGCTATTACTTTAAATACAAAAAAAGAAAGAAAAGTTTTAAGCAATGAAGGATTATTTACACTTTGCTTTATTATTTACTGAACAGGTGAAATAAAAATGTGATTTAAAGAGATATACACTTTCTGTTATTCCAACAGTTAAATAGTAATACTGTTAAGATGGTAGTTTCATACAGTATGCTATATGCAGTCTATAGGTTGCGTAATTGTCACCTAGTTATTGGTGTTTGGTGTGTTCTTTTTTTTTATTTTTTTTAATAGTAGTCCACAAGTATGCTTGTATTCCATTCCAAGCATGGCCTGTTTCCTTTAGATCTTTGTGCTTTATGGAAATATTAGACCATTGATTAAAAGACTAAACGCAGACTGTGGGATTAAAAAAACAGCCATCTGTTTTGTGAAGTGTATGGGTTGTGTCCACCTGTCACAGCTGTAGTGAAGAGCACAGGCTGAGACAGGGATGACTGTATGGCGCTGCTTTGTTTTCACAGCTCCAGCCCAGACTCCCGTTCACACAGATCTGATAACAACTAAAAACCATGTATTCTGCTGCCAGGCTAGTAGTTGGCGATGTCACTTTGTAAAGAAACACTGCACACCTATAGACTGAACACGTAATACACCTGGGAATACATCGGGGGATGCATCCGAAATGGCAGCAGATTATTACCATCCAAAATTATTTTGAATAATTACTTAACAGCAGCAAAAAAAGTATGTTCTATGTAGTATGAATGTTATCTGGACGTACTCCCATTCCCTAAAGTATAGTAAAGTGTCCATTGTATGCACACTTCACAATTTCACCGGAAGAAGTAGCTCACCACTGTAAAAAATAATCCTGTGTGTTACTGTTTTTGAAATTAACAGCTAAATGCAGTTTTGTCAGCTACAGCCATATGCCATTAAATTACAGTTTTATACTGTAGCTGACAAAGCGATATTTAGCTGTTAATTTAAAAACAGTAACACACAGTATTTTTACAGTATGATAAACAGCTGCCAGTAGTTTACCGTTTTTTTTTACAGGATTATTTTTTACAGTGCAGGTACTTTTTGGGTAAGCTCAACCGGTTACTACTCCTTTATGAGTACTGTGTATTTGACACACTAATTTCGTCACATACTGTTTTTCACCTACTGTATACGATTTCACTTGTCGCTACCTGGTGGCATAATGTAATAAATACAATTGTTATTTGAAGCACCATGTTACTTTTAAAAGGTAATTTACTCGATTTTGTTCACTTCTGTAGACATCAGTGTTTATATCTGAATTTGAACTTTTATCTCAGTTCTTCTGTAATAATATGAATATTTGTAACACAAATAATGATACTGTGTGGTTGAAAAGACCGTTTGTGAAGCTGTTTTATAGCTATAGCCTACATCCCAACGGTTCTTTCTGGATCAGTGGCAGTGCAAACACCAATTTGAATGTTCCGGTGTGATTTTGTCAAAGGTTTAATAGACACAGTATAGTTGTAAGATTGCGTGGGTGTTTGGTTCGAGATTGCGACCTTTTAACGATTAATTGAGCGGCTCTAATGGAGACGATAACGGTATCGTTTTCACAAATGTGCACTTTGAGGGGCCGTTTACACAACACTATTTTAAACCGACACCAGAAAATGTATGGGTTTTGGCCGTTCATTTACATGACAAATGTGTTTTAGGGGTCTGAAAATGCAATCTTTTGAAAACGGGATTCAAATTGCAAGTTTTTGAAAACTAGCCTATGCCGTTATCGCCCTGTTACCGATACCGTTATTTTGTAAACTACAAAAATGTGAATTTGTAAAAACAGTGACGTCATGCTCAGTCTATAGGCGCGCAGTGTTTCTTTACAAAGTGACATCACCATCTACTGGCCTGGCAGCAGAATACAGCGTTTTAGACGTTTTCACAAATTCGTGTGAACTTTTGACAAAGTTGTCATTTGTACGCAAAAAATGCTTATGGAAAACTTTTCTTTTTTTAGTTCAATGTTTTTGTGTAAACGTACCCTGAAACACGTTTTAGTTTGCGTTTTCAGGCCGTGTTGCCGTGTAAATGAATGGCAAAAACGCATGAAAAAAAAATCTGTTTTTATTTAAAAACTGTTGTGTAAACTTAGAATAATAGTGCACTATTGCCCAGAACATATACACTATACAGATCTACATTCCATCTTTTTGTTATAAGAAACCTGTACCAACAATAATTTGTTCTATTAAAATGTTTGTATTGAAAAGGAAATCCAAAGTGAATTAAGCATTAAACATTTGCTTAATGTATGCATTTGTGGGAATCGAGCTCACGACATTGCTAGTGTCATGCTCTACTGTTTAAGCTGCAGGAATGCTTGATCTAGTGATAAAACCCCATTTTCCTCTGATAGAGAGAGAACTTGTATGCTGAGCTAGTATCATCACTATAGCTGTTTTGTATCCCCGTCTAGTGGGTCATACACAAGCGTAAAAATGATGTGGAAGGAAATGAATTAGTGTTTTTGCACACCATTTAAAGAACGGTCCATTGCCAAAATATAGTCAACAAGGTCACATAATGTATAGAGGAAGCGCAGAGAGATGAGGTGAAGGCAGGCCTTCTTGAGGAAGGATGCACACAAGCCAGATTCAGTGAGCAGAATAACAGGAAGCCCACAGGACAAATCAATGACATGACGAGTCAGCTCAATTCTTACTACACAAGAGAAACGCTGAAGAGCTGCTGAGAGGAATAGGCAGACGTGGTAAGAAGGTCAAGTGCGTATCAACCACCGTTGAATTCAAAAACACTGATGAATTGAAAATGGTTCTCTAATAGAGATGGAGAGATGTGTATGGAGCAATTCAGTAAAGTTTGTGCATGTATGAGTATTATATTTTTACAACAAAGCAGTATTATGTATAGAAGTGGTCTGTCAATATGATTTATCAATATAAATGCTCTCAGCAATTGAAAAACAACCATTCTTTTAACAGCCAATATAGCAGTCTATCTGCTAAAACATGCTAGAGATCTCTGAAGTCCTGAAGATGTCTGGCCTCAGGTTTCCCATCCTGTCTGTCTCTCCGTCTTGCTCTCCCTCAGTGTGCATCACATTTCGCTCAGTCAGTGAGTCTAACGCTGAGAGGCAGGCTGCCAGTCAGTCGCTGGTGAACGAGGCAGATCGATAATATATCTCATTCTTAAATACCCCTTCACCAACACACAAACACACACAAGGTCAGAAACAGTTGACAACAGAGCAATAGTCACAGTCATAGACCCGAGCCATCTAGAGATTAGCGGCCTCATGTATAAAAGGTGTGTATGCACAGATTTGAACAGTGTGTGCGTACGCTAAAATCCACGCCAACGTTCATATTCATAAGACGGTCTTTGACGTGGAAAAGTGCTTAGTGCCACTAACTTCCTCGCAATCCGATGGGGATTCTGATCAACATATGAGGCAGAAATATATTTATATGCAATGCTAAAGGCTACTTGCTAACCATCACGATAATAAAAAATATATGTTTATGGAAAATATCAGAGAAGAACGTAAACAAATCATGTATGATTATAATGGTGTATTTATATGGTTTTATGTTTTATCTGTCTCTTCCCTCCCTGTGCCTTTGTTGATACATACCGGACTAAAACATCCGCATATATGTCATAAAAAACATGCAATCCGGTTAACTCTTATAATTCATTACTCCTGTTTTCTACTCGTGAGCTCCCTCTGTTGCTCTGGCTGAAAGGATAGTATAGTGAGACGGGAGAGATTGCTCAAACCAAATCGCAATCATCACATCATTTCGTTGAAAATGTATAGAAATCCTCAGAAATGTGACAAACATATGACATTTTATCAATATGTTTCTAAATGTTTAAGCCTTTGGACTTAAAAGCCTTAAGGGTGTTGTTTTGTTCATTCCTGTGATCGCAAATAAATGGAAGCAGGTTCAACCAAATATATATGTGTTCTCTTTTTATGTGAAATGGTAAATACCAGTTTGATTCAGCATGATTGATGTGCACTCCTGACACAAATTAATACATTACTTTCACTGTAACATTTTTTTTTTTTTTTTTAAACATTGGTCAAAATCGATGCTGGAATCTTGAGTCTTTAGTAAAGACCAAACGTTCACTTCTGTGATGCTCATATTGCGATCGTTCTATGTAGTCGTGTTACGGGCAAGTTTAAGGGCAGCTCTGTGTGACTACTGGCCCGACACTGGAAACACAGCTTGATATTGGGCTTGGTGCTTAAGGTCAGAGGCTATTGGACTCGTCCAGCACATTGTTAGCCCTGGCCCGACAGTGGAAAAGCGGCTATAAAGTCTTGGGGGCGAGCTGATAAAAATGTACCCGCAGCTGGTCTAGAACACCATAGGTAATACCCAGAAAACCGTATCACAGCACAATATCCTAAAAACGCCACATAGCAACACCTTGCCAACTGAAATAAAAAAAGCGCTAAATGCCCAAAATTACAGAATCATGGCAGGATTGCATGGATGAGCAGCAGTGTTGGGGAAACGCATTACAAGTATTGTAAGTTACGTAATCCGATTACTTTTTCAAGTAAATATTAAAGTAATGCATTACTTTAATTTACATTACAATTTACATTAATTTACACTGAAATATCTGAGTTATTTTTTTCAAATAAAGTAATGCAAGTTACTTCTGTCCTCAAGTTGAGAGAAATGATGTAAGCAGCCATTTACTCATCTCAGTTACACAAAAAATAGATTCTTATTTCTCGAAATGAATAAAAACGGTCACACGCAAACTCAGAATATTATGCAAACATGTAATATGAAATGTGTTAACAAATATACGTTATAAATTTGTGAAAATGTTTTTTCTGCTGACCTTCGATGATCCAATTCAACCATACGAATAAGCAAAGATGACATTTGTGTTGTAAGAGTGTTGAAATTTCTTCTCGTGTGTCCTATTCTTCTGCGATCCAGTGGTGTTTCCCAAAGCCAACTATGGTCGCATGTTCATTATCAAAAGAGTTCAATGGAACTTGTGATCATAGTTGGCTAACGATGCTTTTGGGAAACGCACCCCAGAATGGCACAGCTGAAAGGTTATGAGCGGCGCCCTCTACTGTACTGTAACACTTTCCTGTAGCTCAAGAAGTAGAGCATTGGCGCTTGCAACGCTAAGGTCATAGATTCCCAGGGAAAGCAAGAACTGAGAACTGAGAAAAATGTTATGTTATGAGCTGCTGTACAGGCGTGAATTTACATTCAGCTTTTAGTGTAAAACGGCCTTTACATGTTTTTTGTTACACTTTATTTTAAGGTGTCTTTGTTACACAGTACTAAAATGTATAAATGTATAAGTACAGAGTATTTTAAGTAAGTACATGTACTGACTACTGGGTTAGGATTTGGTTTGTGGTTAGTTGCATGTCATTATGCATAATTTATAGTTATAACTATAGTAACTGCATGTAACATATGCAACAATGACTCTGTAAAATAAACTGTTACCCTTTTTTATTATTATTAAAAAACAAGCAAGCCCAGCTCAGGTGAGAAAAAGTAATGCAAAAGTATGAAAAAGTTCTATAAAAAGTTACTAAGTAAGGAAATTTGTTACTTTTTTATGGAGTAACGCAATATTCTAATGCATTACTTTAAAAAGTAACTCTCCCAACACTGATGAGCACCACTTACATTTTTCTTCAGTTATTAATTTGATTTAATCACAGATTAAATCCCTTTGTGTTTCAGTTGAACATCTTGGTTGATACGGGCAGCAGTAACTTTGCAGTCGGCGCCGCCGCTCACCCGTTCCTCCACAGATATTACCATCGTTCTCTGTAAGTATAATAATAACACACAATTACACACAAATGTGTCATGACATATGTTATGAAGGCTAATAAACTTTGCTACATTTTCCTGTTTGTGTTGATAGTTCGTCATCGTACAGAGATCTGGGCCGCGGCGTGTATGTGCCGTACACACAGGGCCGGTGGGAGGGCGAGCTGGGCACTGATCTGGTGTCGATTCCCCACGGCCCAAATGTGTCTCTGAGGGCCAACATCGCTGCCATCACCCAGTCAGATCGCTTCTTCATCAACGGATCCAACTGGGAGGGAATACTGGGGCTGGCCTACGCTGAGATCGCAAGGGTCGGTTCCTGCAGGGTTTCTGTAACATGGGTGCTTGTGTTGTCGTAACGTCACAATGCTTCATGAAGAGTCTCTTCTAATCAGGTTTTCCGTCTTTCAGCCGGATGAGACTCTAGAGCCGTTCTTCGACTCTCTGTTGAGACAGACCAGCGTCCCAGACGTGTTTTCTCTGCAGCTCTGTGGAGCAGGATTCACCCAGAACTACAGCGCCGGCAGCTCCACTGTAGGGGGCAGTATGGTGAGAGCTGCTGGGAAGACAGACGGGAAAACATGACAAAGAAGAAGACCATTTCAATGCAAGAAATGGTCAATTGACCCTTCGCTAAGCCACGCCCAAAAACCGCCACTGGCCAATTGTGTCTTAGCAACCGTAACTAGGTGCGGGAGGTCTGGCAAGCTTTCGAGTGAGGGAAACATGCCGAAGCGTTGTGCGTATGGATTGTGCAAATCTGATACCCGGTATCCTAAAATTTTGGACGTGGGAGTGGAATTTGTTTCCTTCCCGAAAATCTAAAAGCCAAGGGGAGAAATGATGTGCGTGGATCAGCAGTGTGTGACCCCATTCACAACTAATGTCCACAGGATTAACAAAAACACCTATTGCTTGGAAATAATGACGGTTCTTTGTTCATAATGCATATATTTTAACGTAAAATAAGACGATTAAAGACAAGACGGAGGCTCACTGACATACTTTAAAATATATTTCAGCATTTTGTTAATTGATGGCCTACTACCCCTGACTGAGTAACTTTAACCCAATCCGGTGTTAGCGTTATTCCACAAGATTTATGGATAAGCTGTTTGATTATTAATTATTCGATTATTTTCACATTTCACTTACCCTGCTGTGCACGAAGATAGCTGTTCCTCATTTTATGTATTTCCCATTTGAATGGTCAGCGTATGAGGCGCTGCTGCGTGCGCTGGGACTATAGGCTTTAGCTTCAATTTTTATGAAATTATTCTCTAAGCGGTTGCATATTATGTCGTGGATATATCCCTTGAATGCACACTGCAGTCCCTTTTGTCTTGCTCTCTCAGATATTTCACATGTTCACCAAAAATTACTAATTATCTCTTTGGGAATGTCTGACACCGGTGCATACACACTGTAATAGACGTGCCAGGCGCGAAAGCTTGTCAGGCGTAGCAACAGTAACTAGGGAGGGGTGGGGCTTAGCGAAGGGTCAGTTGACCCCAAGTTGAAATTCTTAATTTTTCTTTCTTCCATGGAAAACTAAATGAGATTTGAGACTGCCAAGCTCCAATAAAAGGACAAGAATTTGTCATAAAAATAGTCCAGATGATTTGTGTGTTTTGAGGAACAAAAGTGCAGTCATATGAAATTAGTAACATCGTTGAATCACACACTTACCATGTTGTTAAAAAGTTATATGTAATGTGCAACAAAACAAATACAAAAAAATAACACTAAAATACTATAAAACGGATTTGTTCATTCACAGATTGTCTTTATTCTTTCCAGATCATTGGGGGAGTGGATCCGGCCTTGTATGTTGGGGAGTTGTGGTACACACCAATCAGACGAGAGTGGTATTATGAGGTCATCATCGTGCGCATTGAGGTTAACGGACAGGATCTCAATATGGACTGCAAAGAAGTGAGAACAAGTCTTTTGTTTTGTTTTGTTTTTTTGCCACGAAGCATTTATTTCTACTGAGAAAACTAAGCACACACACAAATACATTTCAAGTATCTTCAAGCATGTGTGCTTTTATGTCCCTGGGGTTGTTTCTGATAACAAAACAAAAAACAATTTTTTATTCTTATAAGAAAGGGCACATTTAAACATTAAAACCTTTAAACCTTTTATATATATTTTTCACATGCCATTAATAGAGGCATATGAATATTTATTTAATTGCCTATATTTTAAGATATGAAGATATGTCATATCAACACTATGAATTTAAATGAAAAGATTTCACTCAATTAGCCTATAGGTTATAATATAGAGCGAAGATACATGAAATGTGTCTAATTCATGGATATATTGAATAAAAACCCAGTAGATTACAATAATAATAATTCAATTTAAAAATAATAAGAGTAACAACATGTCACTAGGGTCCTTCTTTGCCAATTCTGGTGGCCCATTTTCATTTTTAAGCAAAAATATAATTTATACTCCACAAAAAACAAAACAATAATGTATCCACAAATCCCTTGTTGACAAATAGACACAAAAAACTTTGATATTCAACATAATGTAATGTCATAGATCACTGTTTTCCAGAGACACACATCTACTGTAGACAGGGGCGTCGTTAGGCCCTTTTTAGGGGGGCTTCAGCCCCCCTAAACTTCTGCCTAGCCCCCCTAAAAATGTGTGATTAATGTAGGCTACACAAATTCGTGTTCGCTTCAGTCTTGTTATAATCAGATTCAGCGCGTTCTTCATCTTCAATCCGCAGCGGTGCCGAGCAGAGAGCACGTCAGAAACAGAGGACAGGGTGTGTGTGTGTGTGTGTGTTCATCTGAGCCTCATTGGTCTGTCACTGCTCGTCAATGTCAGAATATTTGAGATGACCAATCAAATCAAAGTAGGCGGGCTTTATGTTCACAGACGCTGCTGAGCGCGAATTTTAACAGTGCGACTCGACGCGTATACGGTCAAGTGTGAGATAAGATGTAGGCCTAAGTAGTTAAACTTAACATTTCATATTTGACATTTTTTTTAGGTCATAAATGTTAAACGAATGACAAAGAATAATCAGGCAAACTAATATAGGTTTGTCTAATTTCGCCATTTTGAACTGAAAATAGGCCTATGTAACGTGACTTATGTGATGTAATAATTCGTTTACTGTCATTGTGAGGGGACAAGAAACATTAACAAAGCCGTTTTCATCATGTTAGGCACAAGATTAATAATGAATGTGTACATATTGAGAATATAATACAAATTGTAGCCTTTAGTAAATTAAAAAAGCTCAGGTTTAGGAAGGGAAGAGAAAGGGATGAAGAGACTGAGAAAAAAAGAAAGAGTGATGGAGATGAGGAGAGAGCAGGTATTGACAAATAATCTTCTGCCCACTGACATGGTTTTGAAGTTATTTCTTATTCTTTTTTGGTCTTAAAAACGTCTTGGAAATGCACATCAGCGAAATAAAAAAATGAATCCCCTACCAACCTCAAACTTAGGACCTGTTTGATTATAAAGCCCTGTCTACGGCCCTGTATTAGGCATAAGATCAATAATGAATGTGTAGCCTACATATTGTGAATGCATTTAATAAACTTAATTACCTAGCTTAGTAGCTTTCAGTAAATAAACTCGTCTGAGAAAATGATTCATAGGCAAAATCAACCTATCAGTTGACCCTATCTTCACCGACAAAAATGAAAAGCCTATATCAGTCAAAGCTCAGCTTAAGGAGGGGAAGAGACAGGGCAAGATAAAAACAAAGAGAAAAAGAGTGTGATGCTGATGAGGAGAGAAAAATAATCAGCTGCCCACTGACATGGTTTTAAAGCTGTTATCCAAATTTTTTGGCCTTCAAAACATCTTAAAATATGTAGATCAGAGAAATCAAAATATCAAAATTTTCTCTGGGAAACCCAGAACCCCCCTATCTGCCCTACCTCACATTTGGGACCACAGTGATTATAAAACCCTGCCTTTGCATGGTAATGAAACTGTTAAGGATCTAATGCTCACTATTAAACAGTGTTACCTTTTTTTATAATTAAAAAAAAAAAATCATACCCTCATTGGGGGCTTAGCCCCCCTAAAATGAAAATCCTAGTGACGTCCCTGACTGTAGATCAATTAACCTTAAAACTGTTTTGACTGAATAAATCTCAGAAATGTTGATATTCAGATGAAATGACAAAATTAAAAATAGTGTAGCCATTTGTCAAATGTGTTGAAATGAGATTGTGTGCTGTCTATGCACAAAAGAAACATTTGTAAAAAAAAATATTATTTTATTTTATTGTATATGCATCCAAATAATAACCTATGAAAAGGAGCATAAGCAAGACTAAGGAGTGCCTACTGTTGGACATTGTTAGAAGTGCATTTTAAGGGATCTTTTTCCCAAAACTATATTTGAAGAAACATCTTCCATTTGGTCATGGTTAAAGAATGCAATTGAACAGATTGCTGCTTTTTTATTTATTAAAAAAGACAAACTACACTGTTAACCCTTGCTGTAAAAAAAGGGCCAAATTCTGACAGCATCATGCCATTTTCCATTAAAACAGTAATATACTGTAGAAAACAATGCATTCTGGGTTATTTTTGTCGAGAAAATAGCCTACAGGAATATACTGTGAATTAGCACCGCTCAAAGTCGACACTCAGAGGCTGTGTTTCAAATCACACCCTATACCCCTAATTCACTATTCCCTACATTAGTTCACTAATATAGTCCACTTGACTGAGTGAATGAAAAGAAGTGAGTGAATTCAGACACTGATGAACACCTGATAAGCAGAATGACTGAAGGACAGAGAAACACAAACAGAAAAAAAGAAACACAAGAACTACAACTGACTTCCATCCACACTGAGTGTGAAACCAGTTTCCAAACCAGTTTAACATTATGTCTTTCATACATGTATAAAAGTTCTTGTTGAGAATTAACAGATATTTAGTTGTTGATGTTTTATTGAATATAATAAAGTTTGTAGTCACCATGATGGAGATCATTATTTGCTTTAGCTGGGCTCTTGACACTTGACTATAACATTAGTTTCTCTATGGCTGCTGTAACTGTGAGTTTAAAAAGGAAAAAAAAGTCAAGAGTAAGATGATCGGGATTATTTTGGCTGTTTTGATGATGCAATTATCATTCTGGACATGTCTGATTCTCTGATCTCATCCTGTATATAAGCTTTGAATTTATGGTTACTTAAATTTGATCATATGTCTGTGAATCAACAACATAAAATCCAACAATGTTTCTGTAATCAGTTTTTCTGAAGGATATTAAAATCATAGTGCATTAAAACATTTTGAACTCCTACTTGACTTGATCACACACAGACATCAACAATCAGTATGAATATCAACAATGGTGACAATCAAAAGTTTCATGTCGCAATGCAAGCTGGGTTCCAGTATAAAACTCCCAGCATGCACTACTGCATGAATAATAAAAAAAAAGAAAAAAGATTGCCCCCATTGTTGAGATTCATGTGCTATTTTTTTATATCTCTGTGTTTCTACAAGACAGTGTAGGTCTGTTTCTTTAGTTGCGCAAAACAAAAACTTTGTCATTGTAACTGATTGCTGTAGTTTCACAGTGGTGGTAACGCAACACTTTTGAGACAGAATTAAACTCTGAATGAGATTAGTCAAAAGACAGGCTATATGATGATTTTGTCATCATAGTCAATATAACAAACTGCATTCACAAAACGTGTGTGTGCACAAGTGTTTCTAGCAAAAAAAAAAAACAGTTTAAGCAGCAAGATAAAAACTAATGTTAAAAAGACAAGGGTCAGCATCTCAACTAAAGCAAACACTGATCTCTATAATGGTAACTTCAAACCAAACATTTTCAATTAAACATCTCAACAACAACTTTTGTAGATGTATGACAGAAATAAAGTCATACTGGTTAATAATAAGTGTAATAATGTTAATGCTGGAAGTCAGTTGTAGGTCTTGTGTTTCTCTATTTTCTGTTCGTGTGTTCGTCTTTCCTTCAGTGATTCTGCTTGTTAACAGCAGGTGTTCATCACTAATGCTCAACAATCACTTACATAATCACTTAATTATCTCACTGCAACACGGTCAATGTTACTTTTTACTCTTTGTAGTGTGGATTTTCCTGTGGGGTTGAAAGGGTTAACAGTGTAAGATAAAAATACACACCCACAAAATGTATTTTAACAGTAATAAACACTGTTGCCAGTAGTTTACTGTAAGATTTAGTTTTCTGGGTCACCATTGTGCTGAAGAGTAGAGCCTGTGCTTCAGTCCAGGAGAAGATCTAGATGATACGCTTCATGTTGCTTTATTTAACAGGCGGTGACTGTGTAGTTGCTGGTCCAGTGAAAGCCTCTTTATTTACAATATTTTTTAAGTGGTCTTAAACGAAATAAGTTCACAGTAATACTTTGCTCACATTATTAGTGCATTATACATTTTAGTTAATACATTTAAATGACAGTTGGTCAATTTAAGGCAGTCGGTTTCTGCAAGTGAAATTAGTTAACTCGAATTTTAATTTTGTTCATGGTATTTTTACAGTAACATACTGTAGATTACAGTAAATAACTGTACAATTAACAGTAAATTACTGGCAACAGTTTTGCCAGTATTTTACTGTAAAAAAGCCTGGTAAGGTCTGACAGTGTAGGGTAACACTTTATTTTGCAGTGTCCTTGTTACATGTACTTACCATAGTAATAACAGTAAATTATGGATAATTACATGCAACTAACCCTCAACCAAATCCTAATCCTACCCTAACCCTATAGTAAGTACATGTTATTAATTAATATTACTCAGTACTTAAATATATAATTACACTGTAACAATGACACTTTAAAATAAAGTGTAACCCAAACTAGCCATTGCTAAAACAAACCTTATTGTTTCTCTCTCTCTCTCTCTCTCTCTCTCTCTCTCTCTCTCTCTCTCTCTCTCTCTCTCGCTCTCTCTCTCTCTCTCTCTCTCTCTCTCTCTCTCTCGCTCTCTCTCGCTCTCGCTCTCTCTCTCTCTCTCAGTATAACTATGATAAAAGTATTGTGGACAGCGGCACTACAAACCTGCGTCTCCCTCGTAAAGTGTTCCAGGCTGCTGTGAAGGCCATTGAAGCGGCTTCATCGGTCAGTTTATATCACACTCTGTCTCAGCTGGACTCATTCTTGACATGGTAAATGTTTTCAGATTTCTCTCACAACTGGATCTTTGTCTCCACAGACTGAACAGTTTCCTTCAGGTTTTTGGCTGGGGGAACAGCTGGTATGTTGGCAGGCGGGCACCACACCCTGGCATATCTTCCCTGTCATTTCTCTCTACCTAATGAGTGAAAATAGAAACCAGTCCTTCCGAATCTCCATCCTGCCACAGGTACCATCAATCTGCTTTCTTCATTCTGTGGCTATGACAACTTTCAGGATGGCATAATGATATAAGAGGCTGCTGGGTGATAACTGGCCACATAACCCATATATAAAGATAACGGATAAAATCTAAATATGTGTCAGAATGATCAAATTGATTATCGGTCAATCCATATTCTGTATTCATGAGGCAACAGTTGAAGGGATAGTTCACCTAAAAATGATAATTCTCTCATTATTCACTCACCCTCATGTGGCTTTTAAACCTGTATGACTGAATTTCGAGTGAATTTTTCATTTTTGGGCGAACTTTCCCTTTGTGCCAACCGAACTGTCACAGTAGCTACTGCAGAATGTACTGTGCATGTGTTCTGAAAGCATGCAATACTTGAAAAATAATTATATATGCTAAAACAGGGGTGTCAAACTCCTGGAGGGCCACTGTCCTGCAGAGTTCAGCTTTAACCCTATTAAACACACCTGCACCTGCTAATCAAGGGCTGTGTCCCAAATCGCTCCCTATACCCTTAAATAGGGCACTTTAGTTTAGGTACTTCTCATTAATTTCTATGGTATTCACAAACAGTGATTGACTGTTGCACGACTGAAAGAAATTCAATATCATCAAGACTGTAATTTGATTGGTTGTCAAGGCACACGTGATCTAAAGCCTGGTGCGCTGTGCAATTTATAATAGTCCTTTATGATTGTTGCTTGTCAGACTGTACGAACATGATGAACGCTATAATATTGCCAGCAGCCATATCACCCTGTAGCCCAAGACTGGTCGCCCACTGAAGCTAAGCAGGGCTGAGTCTGGTTAGTACCTGGATGGGAGACTCCTGAGAAAACCAGGTATCTGCTGGAAGAGGTGTTAGTGAGGCCAGCAGGGGGCGCTCACCTTGTGGTCTGTGTGGGTCCTAACGCCCCAGTGTAGTGACGGGGACACTGTACTGTCAAAAAGCACCGTCTTTCAGATGAGACGTTAAACCGAGGTCCTGACTCTCTGTGGTCTCAAAAAATCCCAGGATGTCTTTCTAAAGAGTAGGAGTTTAACCCCGGCATCCTGGCCAAATTGCCCAGTGGCCTCTGTCCATCATGGCCTCCTAATCATCCCCATATCTACTGATTGGCTTCATAACTGTCTCCTCTCCACCAGTAAGCTGGTGTGTGGTGGGCGTTCTGGCGCAATATGGCTGCCGTCGCATCATCCAGGTGGTGCTGCACACTGGTGGTGGTTGAGGAGATTCCCCCTTCTATGTAAAGCGCTTTGAGTGCAGAGAAAAGCGCTATATAAATCTAATGAATTATTATTATTATAAGCCATGTCACACTGTAAGATCTCATTTCCCAGATAGCAAC
Organism: Gila robusta; assembly: GCA_030770095.1. NCBI lineage: Eukaryota > Metazoa > Chordata > Actinopteri > Cypriniformes > Leuciscidae > Gila > Gila robusta. The sequence continues at coordinate 1,030,141 of JAVALU010001442.1, forward strand.
ATTGTTTCGGCCCAGATCTGGCCCACATCTGGCACATGTGGAATGATGATCTGGCCCACATGCAGTGTGGAATGATGGCACTTGGGTGGCTCACTCCTGTTTGCCAGATCTGGGCCACAAGCAGGCCATAGCAATGCCACATGTCAGCAAAGAGCAAAGAAATAAACCACAACTGGACCTTATCTGAGCCACAAAATCTGTGTATATTAAATATGGAGTCATCTCAGCCTTAAAAAGCCTGTTAACAAACAGAATCACTGAAGGAAAGAAGAGAACAGAAAAAGAGACGAGCAGAAACACAAGAACTACAACCAGAGGTGGATAGTCCAGGGGTCAGAAAGTAAAAGTCCTGCCATAAGTTTATTCCACCCATGAACTCAGCCAGCTGATCTCACTAATTAGTTCTACCTACTGGCTGAAAAACTGCAAATTAGCAAATCCAGGTGATTGGAACAAACTACTGAGGAGGACTTTTACTTTCTGAACCTGGACTTTCCACCTCGGACTACAACTGACTTTCAGCCACAGCCTTAGATGAAAACAACTGAAGATAAAATACATTAAATCTCTCAAGATCTCAGCAGAGGAGGATTAAACAACTCCACAAACAGTATTACCCAGGATCTGGGCCGAAATAATGTTGCTATCTGGGGATATCTGCTATCTGACCATGCTGAGATTATCAGCTTCTTCAAATAATCTTCTTGCTCTCTTGTTCAATCATTTATCTGTTTTGTCATCTTTATTGGTTTGGGAACGCATGGATGTGTAGCTGATGTGTGTCTGTCTCTCTCGGGTCTCTGCAGCAGTACCTGAGGCCGGTGGAGGACGTGGCGTCGGCACAGGAGGACTGTTATAAATTCGCTGTGTCTCAGTCGAGCACTGGTACAGTAATGGGTGCCGTCATCATGGAGGGCTTCTATGTGGTGTTTGACCGAGAACACAAACGCATCGGCTTTGCTGTCAGCACATGTCACGGTGAGAGAGAATTTTCTCCACTTACAGTGGCCTCTGAAAGTATAAGGACACTTGTGCCACACACAAATAAAATATTGCATCTGTATTTTATGCATTTTATAAAAAGATAGCACACTTTAAGTGAAAGTGGAAGTGAAAAAAGACTCACAAAAATGTAATTAGTTTTAAGAAAAGCTCCAGCAGCATCTGTTTTCAGATGAGACTTGTGACTTCTTACAGCTTCAGCAGCTCTGTTTCCATCCAAAGTTGCGAATTTAACTTATGCGCAAAATAGAAATATCACATAAAACATTTGCAAATTAAGCAGCATTTCCATCCGAGTCGAAGAGAAAAATTTGTCACTTGATAAACTGGTGCTAAATATCACTAAGAAAAGTAGGAGAAGCCAATGTACATTATAATTTTTGGATATAATAAATGAATTGTGTCTCAGAGCGTGCAGACAAAACGCAAAAAAACACAATTTGGAGGAAGGAGGATGCTGCTGTTTGGGAATGCAGTTGTGTAAAACAGTTCTGGAAGGTAACTATACCGAAACACATTTCAGAACAACCAAAACAGCATTTCAGATGCTGTGCAAAAAGATCATTCTGCTGGTTAGTCCAGTTATGCCGTCCCATTACGCAAAGTCACATGATTTTTTGATGTGCATCAAGGAATTTAATGATGCTTTATTAACAAAGTTCGTGCTCTATGTTCCACCACAGTTTTTCCAGCATCCCTCCTGCACCCCAACTTATTGGGATTATTCCTATCCTAGCTCTGTGTTCAGGCCGGAGCTCGGAGTCCTCTCCTCGGACAGCACGTCAAATACACATATTTTATACTATATTTGATTATATGTAAGTGTGAATTCGGTAAATGTGTTTCCATCATAGTTTATTTATGCACATGTTTTCTTCATGTTTTCTAAAAACATCCAGCAGTTTTAATGGGATATCCATAAAAATAAGTGGATGGAAACATAGCTAATGGCATTTAGACATTTCTAAACATGGTGTAATCCAGCATGGCCTGTCTGGAAGTCTCTAGTGATCCTGAACACCTCAATCAGCTGGTTCAAGTGTGTTTATCTCTTTCCCCGCCATTGACTGAACTTTCCGGCTTTCTGTGTTTTAACTGTTATACGGTAGGGGGCGCTATTACACATTTTCTGGAAGAGCACTGAATCTCCTGATCAAAACACAGACAAAAATAGGCAGAATCAAGTGATAAAAGCATTGCTTATGCACATTGTAGTCTTTGAAAAAACACGATTTTCTCAGCTTTTTGTTCACATTTATTTAAGCAGATGCTCTGTTCTTTTATTTGATATATTGCACGTTCAGATATTCATACAACAAAATATTCTAGGGAGCATGACATTTATGTGAAAATTATCAAAAACAACTTTTAAAAAAAATGCTGGCTGGGAAAGATTTAATTAGGACTTGACCTAAACTCTTCTGACTGGACACCCCTGGCTGAAGTACTTTAGGAGGCTACTGTTTTAAAAATTATTTACCTATCAATGGAACACCAGTAATAAATACAGTCATATTACATCTGGAATTTAGGTTGTTTGTTCAGAGGCTCCACCAGATCACTGGGACACTAACAATTATTATTACTGTAATGAAAACAACAACAACAACAATCACGTCTCAGGTTACGACTGTAACCATGGTTCCTTGAGAAGGGAATGAGACTCTGCGTCGATAGCGCTTTGGGAACGCCTCTGCGTGATTGCGTCTGAAGCTCTTGTGTCAACTAATCCAATGGTGAGACAGAACCTCACGGTCGGGTGACGTCACGACCAGGAAAGAATAAAAGCACATCCGGAATGACCAGCGTTAGTTTCTTTTATCAGAAGCAAGTCAATCACAGGGATGAAGGAAGTATGGCAGGGCGACGCAACGTCTCGTACCCTTCTCTGGGAACTATGGTTACAGTCATAACCTGAGACGTTCCCTTTCGAGGAAAATCGAGCATGAGTTGCTGGAAACCGCTGCGCCCCGAAGCACTGAGGGTGGTGGGGTTGGCAGAACAGCCTCCTGAGGGTACAGAGGAGGAATGGGCAGCGTGGGAACCAAACTCATTATACACCCAGGAGCCTCAGAGACTTGAGTCTGTTGAGGAAGATATTTCAGGTCTCTTAACAGGTCTGCCTGCTGACGTACACACCTTACCCACCAGTGCCACAGTAGTTCTAACCAGCCTGGAGGGTAATGTCTGGGCCTTAAAGGAACACGCCGACTTTTTGGGACTTTAACTTATTCACCGTATCCCCCAGAGTTAGATAAGTCCATACATACCCTTTTCATCTCCGTGCGTGCTGTAACTCTGTTTGACGCACCCACCGCTAGCCTAGCTTAGCACAAAGACTGGATGTAAATGGCTACAGCTAGCATACTAATCCCAATAAGTGACAAAATAACGCAAACATTTTCCTATTTACATGTTGTGATTTGTATAGTCACAGAGTGTACCGTACCGTATTTTTTAACCGTACAAATACTGGGAACTATATTCTCAGAAGGCGAAGCACTGCTACTTGGGCGGAGTGATAACCGCAGCACCAGACGCACCGTTGTTTCTTCTTGTTTACCTCTAGCTCCGCTCATTTGTTACTGGGGCGATAGAGCGCGTTCGTGACAACACAAAACTAACATTACAGGGGATACATGGAGCCCGGGAACAACTGCAATAGTAGTGACCACCCTATTCATATAATAGTGTCACTAACGTTACATTAGATCTAGCTAATGGCACTGTTACAGTAGGCTAGTCATCTAATAACATAACGGAACACTTACCGCAGTCACAGGTGATCCACTTTGTCCCGTTTGTGCTATCGATGGGATGGATATCCTTCAGCACATGTTTCATTGTCCGTGTGGCAAATTCCATTTTTTCAAAATAGTCGTCCTCAGTGAAATGTACTGAGTAAACACGATGGTCCTTGATGATCTCTTCAGGTGTGTTTGGATCGATATCCAGAGCAAGTAGCCATTGATTCATCAGGTCAGCGTTTTTGGTTGGAATTCTATGAAACATCATGGTATTACCTAGTCTCTCCTGTTTATTGTCGCAGCTCTTTACAATACAGTGAACACCCATGATTGTAAACTATGCTTTTACTATGTAGTAATTGCTGACTCTATTACTCCAACTCTGAACGAACTCTCTGCTCCTCACCACGGTGCGTCTCAGGTGCTGCGGTTATCACTCCGCCCAAGTAGCAGTGCTTCGCCTTCTGAGAATATAGTTCCCAATATTTATACGGTTAAAAGATGGCTGTGTCTCATATGACCTTGTTATTTGTACACTCTGTGACCATACAAATCACAACATGTAAATAGGAAAATGTTTGCATTATTTTGTCACTTATTGAGATTAGTATGCTAGCTGTAGCCATTTACATCCAGTCGTTGTGCTAAGCTAGGCTAGCGGTGGGTGCGTCAAACAGAGTTACAGCACGCACGGAGATGAAAAAGGTATGTATGGACTTATCTAACTCTGGGGGATACGGTGAATAAGCTAAAGTCCCAAAAAGTCGGCGTGTTCCTTTAACCCTCTGAGGTCTGAGGTTGTTTTCTGGGTCCTGGAGGTGTTCTGACATGCTCTGACATTTGTGCTTTTTTCAGTTATTTATAAACATGTTAATGGCAAAGGTGTAAATTCACTCTATATAGCACAAACGGGGCTACCGTAATATGTGAGCAACATGCATGTACATGTTTGTATTTTTAAGATAATAATGTTTATGCGTGGTTTGTGAAAAAACAAAAAACAAATGTCACTGAAATAAGGTCATAAAACCCATAGTGATTATTTCTTCACAAGACTTTTGAAAATTGTATCACGTAGCCTAGAATATTTGCTCCAAAACTATGTGAAAATCATCCTGCATACTCATTTAGATAAGACAATATATTGATTTAAAATTTGTATGACGTGTTTTGTGTGAGAAAGCTTTATGCGAAGGGGCGTGGATCTCTCATTAATATGAATGCATTTTACACCTGAGAAAGACAAAGACCCTCCCCTAATGGCCCTATTAGGGGCTATCAGGCCCTATCATCATGAGAAGCCTTGCACAAAGAATGAGGAGAAATTAAAAAAAGAATGGCTTTTAGATTGTCTGGATTTATTTACAACACAACATAATCCAAAGATACACAACAAAGGACAAAAAGCACATTAGTAAACACACTGATGTAAAGACAAAGACTTAAACAGTCACACACCTTTGTGCCATTCCTGAAACATAGTAGCCTACATACCTGTCATGTCCAAGGTGTTTGACTTTTCATTTTACCATGTTCATGTACAGAGACTCATGTGAATGTTGAAGTCAGCAGGACTCATCCAGTGGCATCTGGTCCCTTTCTAAAAAATAAATAAATAAACACCTGTAAACATGTTGATATCAAGACAAACTATAGGGCTGCACCATTCTGGGAATACATTTTAGATTTTTCACTCACACACACACACACACACACATATACATATATATATACACACACAATATATATATATACACACTATATATATATATTATATATATATATATATATATATATATATATATATATATATACACACACACACACACACTGCCGTTCAAAAGTTTGGGGTCGGTATGATTTTTAATGTTTTTAAAAGAAGTCACGTATGCTCACAAAGGCTGCATTTATTTGAGTAAAAATACAAAACAAACCCAGTAATATTGTGAAATAATATTTCAATGTTAATCAGCTGTTTTCTATGTAAATATATAGTAAAGTGTAATTTATTCCTGTGATCATTACTCCAGTCTTCAGTGTCACATGATCCTTCAGAAATCAGTATAATATGATGATTTGATGCTCAAGAAACATTTTTCAGTATCATCAATGTTGAAAACAGTTATTTACATTTTTATTTCAGGATTCTTTGATGAATAGAAAGTTCAAAAGAACAGCATTTATCTGAAAAATAATCTAATCATAAGTGACTTCTTTTAAAAACATTAAAAATCTTACCGACCCCAAACTTTTGAACGGCAGTGTATATATGTATATGTATTTTGTAAATATATATATGAACACCTAGTTTGTTGTGCCTTGTATATAGGCATGTGTAGGGCTGCATAAAATAATAACAATAGCCTAGATAGCAGGCAGCCTATAAATCGTTAAAAATGAACACTTTTCAGTAACACTACACTAGACAAACATATATTGTTTATCATATGTTACTTCAAATATTTCTATTCGTTATGAAATGAGATGAGTTTGTCGTGAAGCCTAATGTGTGGCGTGTTTTGCTTTTCAAACACACAGCGTGACTCAGACCCAAACTCAGCGCGTGCAGCGATCGAGCCGCTCCAAACTATGAAACATTATTGTTACATTATACATCTACGTTTGAGCAGATATCCACAAACACAGTATTTAACAGTAAACACAGGTCTAAACATTAAAATATTCACCATATTAGAATAAACATTCATACTAGCATAGGCCTACTTGTATCTCATTTCATAACATTTTAGGCTGCACCAGTTTGAGTTTAGTAGCTACAATGTAAAGTTTATGCAACAATAAAACACTTACTAATATGTCTCTTACCTTAAAAATTGTTCTCATAATAAAAACGTCTTCTTCTGAGGTAAATCCCAGGTAAATCCACAGCACAAACAGTCTTCCAAACTGATGAAAAGTAGAGAAATACTGGAGTCGCTGATTCTTTGTTTAGAGCTGATGAGGGCGTTAACAGCTCTGCGTTCCTTCACGTGGATCATTTGAATGAGAACAACTGCGCGCGTGGGGGTGTGGTCACATTAAAGTTAATTAGCTCGGGCTGGAGAAACTGTACATGTCGTTGCTTTCATACGGATTTCTTAAACCGAGAATATTTGTTTTTGATATGATTTACTTCATTTAAAAAAGGAGACTTCGAACTTTGTAAAGACATTACTTTCATGTGTGGGTGGCAAGTATTGGCTGAGTTAAAGATCATTTTCTGTCGCATTTCAGAATGAACTTCACATTGAGAGAGAAGACAGAACGTGCATCATGTTTTTTTTCTTTATTTTACGAAAAACACAACTTTTTGTTTTTATTATTAGTGTACACAAAAAAAAGAAGACATTTAACAGTTTTTAAAAATGTAAAATACTTGTAAAAAATAAAATAAAATGTAAAATACAAAAATCGACGGAGTTATTTGAGTTTCTTTTGCACTGATAAGAAAAAAAGCGACCTCAGAGGGTTAAGGGACTACGCCGTGACAGAGGACAGATAGCTCAAGTGTCTGTTCTGCCTTCGGCATCCCCCCATACTCATACTCATGCTCTTTCAGCCCCCTATATTTCAATTTTTTTATAATTGAGAACTGAAAAACCGAGCTGGAAAGGGTTACATCTGCGATCTCAAATTCTCATAGTGGACACCGGGACAGAATGGAAGGCCCTTGACATGGAGGTTGTAATTTTGATGACAGGAAAAGGTTGTCTAATTAGCTTTTTGGCCAAGCGTCCTTTCTCTCGGCCGGCCATTTGATGAAAAGGCTGAACTATATTAAAATAGTTTCAATATACAATAAAAGAATTATAAATTTATAGCTTGCAACACACTACATTTTACGGACTCGTAATCTATGCATTGCCTCAGCAAACGCGAGATCCGAGTCACTCGATTCTTTATTGCATAGTCTTTTCTTCCCTCGAGAAAAAGTCAACAACAGCGGAGCTGAAACTCCTGATAGTGCATTCTTGTACACGTTGAGAAATTCATGAATGAACACATCCAGCCCCCTTTTATATCAAATATCCATTTGCGAACCCCACAATACCAGCTTCCGTTCTGCCTCGGCCGCAACGGGGCCGGTGCTGCAAGTAGCATTCTCCGTTCCCAAACAAACTACACATAAATCGTATGTATACCCACCCGTAATGAAACGAGGGTAGGGAGGAGCACACAATCTAAAGGTTTGCTTGCTCACTATAATATCATATGCTGCTGACTGATATAGTGACAGACAACAATAAATAAGACAAACAGTTTCACACAGAGTGCTTGCTGAGGCACAGAAGCTAACGCTGGTCATTCCCGATGTGCTTTTATGCTTTCCTGGTCGTGACTTCACCCGCCTGTGATGTTCCGTCTCGCCATTGGACTAGTTGACACAAGAGCTTCAGACGCAATCACACAGGGGCGTTCCCAAAGCGTCATTGACGCAGCGTCTTGTTCCCTAGAAAGGGAACAATAACAACATGAAAAATCTAATGCAATGCAAAGTAAATATAGGAAGAAAAAAAAACTTACAAACAAACAATAAACACATTGCATATTATATTATAAACACATAATATTACAGTAATAAGGATTTTATGAATTACTAACACAAGAATAAATGATCTGGGCACATTACTGCAATGAGATGTCACCTACCATCCCCACTTCTTTTCCTTATTCTGTGTTTGTTCATGTTCTTGTCTTTGTTATTTTCCTTCTCTCCTTCTCTCTAGTCCACGATGAGTTCCGTACGGCCTCAGTGGAGGGACCGTTCCATGGTGTGGACCTGGAGGACTGTGGCTACAATGTCCCTCAGACCGACGAGTCCACATTAATGACCATCGCCTACATTATGGCGGGCATCTGTGCCCTATTTATGCTGCCTCTGTGCCTCATGGTCTGTCAGTGGCGTTTTACGCGCTGCCTTCATCCTCTGGGCGCTGGAGATTTCTCTGATGACATATCTCTCCTAAAGTGAGCCATATCAAACCTACAGCATTTAAACTGTTTGTAAAGGTGGCCATCCTTGAGGTACTCAAAAAAGGGAAATATTAATGAGGCTACAATAATTATAACTGCATATGTTATAATTGTGAATATGCACACACACACACACACACACACACGGGCTGTCCCACCTTGGAGGGATTTCGTAACCTCTAAACCTTTTTGAGTACATTATGTGAATGATTCCTTATCTTTTAAGACTTTTAAGTGTGGATAGCTGTCCTGGGACTGTTCAAGTAAAGTTATGTAAACTATATGAGTGGGTGTGTCTGTGTTTGAAAGTGAGAGAGAGTTTGTGTGCTATATTAAGATGTCATATTCTATAATATCAATATTGTTTGATCTTCAAAATGAATATAGAGTAACAGAGTACTGTTTGAGTCACTGTTTATGACCCCAACAATACCATAAGGAACTCATATTACTATTACTTACTAAGACAATATGATCTTCTGACTATATTAATTGAAAGCTTACAGTAAATAGACGTATATGATATGTAATAATGAATGTCACTGGAAGAGAACATGTAAACGTGTAAATGATGTAACAAATATTCATCAGCTTTTGTATCATTACTCTGGACACGTGTAGAGCTGAAATGCTGACTTCACATTGCAAATATTATTGCACACACACTCACATGCAACCGAACAATAAATGCACTTAAAACAAATGCTGCTTATTATTATGCATATAATAACTCACATATATTAGGAAAAGCACACACAGTCTTACATCATCTTAACCAAACCTTCAGATTAAGCCACAACTAAACATGTCTAAACCGAAAAATCTGCAGAGCAGGTTCCTACTGCTAACTCGTAACATGTATTAAAGAAAATCCAGATTGGCAGCTCTTACATCCAATAAAGTGTATAATACAGCAGTGTGTGGCCTCATTTCTTGACATTTGTGTGAAACATAGCACGACAATCTGCTTTTTGCTTCTTTTGCTGTTTATTCAATCCTATGCCAAGTTCTCAACGAAAGAATACTGGGAATAAAGATAATGTTTCTATTGAAAATTGTAGCATCACTGGATTTTATGGAAGATAACATTAAGACAACATAACATGGAATATAACATTTAACAATAATTTTTCTTTTTCTAAATTAGTTTCTTATTTACTCTAACACTTTCATAATCATAAATTCTCATATTGCTAGGTTTATCTGCAACTTTTGACAATTAACCATCAGATAATTTTGTCCACACTTTCTTCACTGCACATCCCAGAAACTCCACTTTGTTGGAGTGCTTCCTACCTCAGAGGTGGGTCTTTCAAGGTTAGCTGGAGGAGAGAGGTGTCCGAAGCACATCAACTGGTCCTGGGGTACCTCAAGGCTCAGTACTTGGACCCCTCAGTCTACAAAAACACTGACTTGTGCCTGAGTCATCTATCAAATAGTTTCAAACCTGTTATGTCCGAGGAGAGCTGAACTTCTAACTGAGCCTGGTTCCTGGTCACCTAATGTAGATTAGGTTACTTGACACATTGACTTGGTCAGTTGGGCACAAGTGACCTATCAGTAAGCCTATCAGTAAGCCTATCAGTAAGCCTATCAGTAAGCCCCGCCTTCCTTAGTTACTATTGCGTACTCTGTAAGACAGTTAGCAACTCGTTTGTTTGTCAATGACAGCTGTCAGTGTTCCCCTTAAGATGTTTTTGATAAATTTTGGACACAGAAGGACCACCTCTCATCGAGGAGCATTCAAGTGGGACTTAAATATGCCATGGAGGGATATATAAAAGATTTTAAAATAAATATGGTAGCCTAAGTAACAAGATTAATTTGGAAGCGAGGGTTTACAGATCACAATGCAAGCGGGAAATGCCTCATGTTACGGTCGTCACAATCGCAGATGACAACATCCAGGATCAACACTGTTCATATACCGCAGGGTAACATTAAATTAATTTACATGTAACCAGTTTAAAATTGAGAGGCACTGAAATGTAGACCTTCGTTTATGTGTTTCTGACCTACACTGTACATGATGAGAGAACAGTTAGCTATTTAGGTTTGTACGTTAGCATTGAATCACTAACATTAATTATAACTTAATGAGAGTATGACAGCCAGAAAAGTAATGTTTTCGTCTTCATTGGGATTGGGTTGAATCCATAGGGAACCAGGTTACTGCGCCCACATCATTGGATTAATAAACCATGTGAACCTGCTTCATACCCCAGATGAACAATCATGCTCTATTTAAAAATAAATTCCATTGCCCATCTCTCAGGATACCTGGAATCAGTGTTACAAGTGCCCCAGGCACATCGTTGTACCATTTTTGTACCATAAACACCATCAAACCGTTGAGAGCTTCGGATCTTCCAATGTTTCTCTATGATACTGAAACCTAAAGATGTCAGAGTTTCAGTCCCCGTGCAACTGATACTCAACTGACATTGGCTCATCTGCATTTGAGGGGAGGGGCTTACCGATAGGTCAATTAAAAGACAATTAATACTCTGTAAAACATATTGCTGTACATGACGCTATCGAATCAGAAGACAGAATAAGTGGATTATACTGAATAATGACTATATTGTACATTGCATATTATCACCTGTAATGCTTTGTTATAGTTGACAATTAAATTACAACCAAATGTATTTTTACAATAATATTGCATCAATAGTACCCCCTAAAGCAGGGATGGGCAACTCCGGTCCTCGAGGGCCACTGTCCTGCAGAGTTTTAGCTCCAACCCTGACAAAAATTATTTTTTAGTAATCCTGAAAACATTGATTAGCTTGTTCAGGTGTGTTTAATTAGGGTTGGAGCTAAACTCTGCAGAACAGTGGCCCTCGAGGACCGGAGTTGCCCATCCCTGCCCTAAAGAGATACAAAAAAAAAGAGTAGTAATGTATTGCACCTCATTATCTCTCTACAGTGGCTACCTGTCACAAAGCCAGCCACACCATCACAACACCAATCATCACCAGATCACCACGATCCACCCACTCGTTCCCAGTCCCAAATGCTGATTCACTGCATCTGTACTCCCTCATCAGCACACCATGGGTGCTTCTCAATATCCCTCCTCGCTCCTCCGTCCTCCATCCTATGACCCGGAGACCGATCGAGCACAGCCATCTTGAAGGACATCTCAATTCTCTAATTGCACCGCGAGGAGTCGAGGATCGAGGAGTGAGGAGCTTCCTGAGGAGTCATGAGCGAGGATACACGAGTGTATCCTTTACGGAAGTGTTTTATCGACTAAACGTGATGCACGTATCAATTCTCCTCCCCCTTCACATCGGTCACAATAATTTTAATTTATACTTCACCTTTGCAGTTTATACAAACCACACATCTCACATATTTCAACAGGGTATCTTGCTTTATTATTATTTATTATGAATTTCTTAAATAACCAAACTAATACAACATAAGGGCAGATCCTTTGAGCGCAGTTGATAACACTATTAAGTGACGCTCGAGTGATCAAGTATTCCAATGTATAAAAAAGCTTTCATTCGACCATGTCAATGGAAAGCAATACATTTCAAAAGCAGCATCCATAAGTGTAGATTTTTCATTTTAATTAGATATAGATGACTTGATATTATTTAATATACTAGTCACATGTGTCTTGTACATATATTATTTTTTACAATGTGCTGTTTTTTGTTTTGAATAATATATTATTCCTTTTAATTTTGTCCTCATTTTCTTTCCTTGCAGCCTTCCCTCGCTTCCTACAGGGGGTGGAGCTGAGACGCGAGGAAAGGAAATGAGGATGCACTCCCTATAACTACCTGCATCACCTTCACTTCATTGTCTGGTCTCGTCATTTACCCTACGACACACAGACTACCTACAGCGCTTACCTGCTAGACTCACCAGAGATCCTCTCTACTGTCTACTGTCATCCATGTCCAGATCCAGTTCGCTCCCGTCAGCTCTCTTCCACCTCCTGTCAAGAACCAAACATCCATTAAACATCGAGTTAGTCACTATCTGAATATTCCTGTTGCCATAGACTCACCATTGCCTGGTTCCTGCTACCGTTCCACCCTCTGTTATAATAAACATCCTTTTATCCACTTACCTGTCTGTTCCCTTCTGTTGTGACACTACCGGTTGCTGTTTGCATCGTTCAAGTCTATCATATTGCAAACTAGACTTGATTTAGGTAACACTTAAGAATACTGTATCTTACTTACTGCATAACTAATAAGGAATTATTGAAGAACTAGTAGGTAATTCTTCATTAACTACTTCTTCACTACTGTTAACTACTAAGGAAGATGTGTTAACTAATCAGTATGTAATAGAATTTTATGATTGTGTTAAGTTACAGTTAATTAATCAATAACTAATGTATTCTGTCATACCTCCTGAAGAACTACCATTAATTATCTATTAATTAAGGTTCAAGAAAAATAACTATGAGGTAACTACTAATGAACAGTCATACAAAACTAACCTCAGATTAATTTTATATTTTATATACAGTACTGTGTGTGTCTGTTTTCCTCAGCATAGAATGCCATTGAGTAAATTCATGTATTTTAGGCAACAACTGAGGGGAACTGAAAATATAGGGAACACTTTAGTAATGAATAAAGAATTATTAGATAATTCTTCAGGAATTATTTATAACCTGGAACAGTATTCTAAAGTGAAAATACAGGGAAGCCATTAGTAATTAATAAATAATTATCAAATAACTATCCAGGAATTAGGCTACTTATAACCTGAAACAGTATTCTAAAGTGAAAATATAGGGAACTTATTAGTAATTATTAAAGAATTATTAGATAATTCTTCAGGAATTACTTAGAACCTGGAACAGTATTCTAAAGTGAAAAAATAGGGAACCCATTAGTAATTAATAAATAATTATCAAATAACTATCCAGGAATTAGGCTACTTATAACCTGAAACAGTATTCTAAAGTGAAAAATTAGGGAACTTATTAGTAATTATTAAAGAATTATTAGATAATTCTTCAGGAATTACTTATAACCTGAAACAGTATTCTAAAGTGAAAATATAGGGAACCCATTAGTAACCCATTAGTCATAATTTTTGTTTGACAGATCTGTTCAAGTTAGGGTGAGATCATTATATTCCAAAACATATTACATAGAAAACGGTACTCCTCAATGTAGTGTGTGTAGTCCTATTCTATTTACTGTAACGATTAATGAGGCTTTTTTCCCAGGTTGATGCTGGAGTTGCAGGAAAATGGGCTGATAAGAGGAGATTTTGCTCATCAGTCTCTAAATCTCTGGTTATTTGTTTCTCACAAATGAGAGCTAGTTCTAGTGTAAGATTAAAGATCAAAGTTTACTACTGTTACTACAAAATTTACTGTAAGATTAGGGCAATTAGATCTCCCATTCCTGCTCTACAGGTAGAAATGTGTAAACTACCGGTATTATTGTTGGCGTACTGGATGGCAGTAAAGTGACTTCATGAATCTTGTAAAAAAAAGTATTGGTAAACTGCTGGGAATTGAGTCAGCAAATGTAAGAACTTTTGGAAGGATAGCAGAAAAAGAAAGCACATTCTTCAGTATATGAGAGCTTGTCATGTTCTCTGTGTTTGTCCGTGGACTTTTAGTTCCTGTTTTCTGTCCCATGTGACATTTTGTATTCAGTTTGTAGTTTTTCCGTTTTCCGTCTCGTTAACTCGCTGTTTTGTCAGTCGTTGTTTATGCAGATACATGAAGCTGTTTAGGTGACTAGCCAGGTGTGTTACATAAGTTGAGTTTGTGCCAACCCTGGGTTTTAGCCGTGAAACTGGTTTGGCTTTTAGCGGTGTTCATCGCCATAGTAACTTACACTCCACACCTAAACCAGCTCCGGGGCAGGTTATGTTCCAGGTAAGAGATCTCAAGCCCATAATTTCGACCAATCAGATGTTAGCAAAGTGTCACATGTTCAATGCAATAAAGTCATTCCCCTTGTGTCAATGTCACTACATAGCAAATGATATTCAAAGAAAAAAAAAATTCTGCCCTTTAGGAATGCTTCTTTATAATTATAAGATTTATATGTTATTCATGTAATTATTATACCCTTAATCCTTTACACATGTACAATTTAAGTTTATCAATTATTATTAAGCACTCAGTTTAAATGAATATGAATATATAAAGGTAATATGCTTCATAATCAATAGATAAAGCTGTAAAAAATGACTACATGTGAGCTTAAATGTTCAGTATTCTCTATATCAACTGTATAAACTAACTTGACAAATTTTACTTGCACTGATATAGGAATTTTTATTTTATTTTAGTTGTCCTCTTTCATAGACATCTCTTTTCTTTTTGCTGTGTACATTTGTTTAAATTCTTAAGTTATTTTTCAATCTGGTAATATTCTGCAGAAGAGAGAAGTGAATCTCGGTTTCACTGTTCTACAGCATGTGATTGTTGTTCACTATTCCAAGGAAATACAAACTAAAAGTTCATGAAAACGAAAACAAACAGGCAGACCATGACAATATAATGGTGTATTGTCATGGTCTGCCAGTTTGTTTTCATTTTCATGAACTTTTAGTTTATATATATATATAAATGAATATTAACATAAATGAATATAAATGAATCAGTCTACATGATGATGACACCATCAGTAAATAAGGGTCGTGCTTATTTACTAAAACTCTCGGCAACAGGTCATCCTCAGGATTTTCATTGTTGTTGTTTTTGCCATAGCAAATATACCTTACAGACACAGTTACAACAGCCAGAAAAAAGCTAACATCACTAAGCTAACAGAGTCAAGGGTCAAGAGCCCAACTAAAGCAAACACTGATCACAATAATTGTCACTATTATTCAAACCAAATGGTCTATCATTGTCCCAACACTGTTTTGTATGTCTTTGAATTTACAACTTGCAATTTGTGTAAAACATGCCTGAGATTTTTGAGACAGTGTTTCCACACACTATAAAAATATTGCCTTGGTTTAACTCAAAAATATTTAAGGCATCTATTTGCATCAGAAATTTGAGTATTTTGAACTCAACTAATTTGTGTTGACCAATTAGACATTACATGTTTTCAACATGTAGTAATACCAACACAACCTTCCTCGTAAACTCAACTCAAATACTTTGTGTGAGCAGAAACACAACTCAGCTGAGTAAAAATAACTCTTGTGAATACACAATATTATTCCCTTATGTATTATTCAATACATTGTAATTTATAAGGCAATATATTACTCCATATAGTTTTCAATATATTTTAACCATTTAATATATTGATGGAAATACGGAAGTGGAAATACATTTTCTTTCCATAAGGGGATCTCCTTATCTCTCTGTGTGTGTGTGTGTGTGTGTGTGTCATCTCCTGCCTGCCAAGATAAGAAACCAGTTATCATTCAGCCTTTCAATCCTCTATTGTATTATCAGTCACTCCTGCATTACCTTAATCCTGCTGCCTTCATATAAACTTACCACTGTGTTCTCCAGTTCTGCTATATTCATTTGTATATTATACAAATACTCATATTTCCATCAATTAATGTTGTGATCAATGTCTGTGAGTTGTTACACTCAATAACAAGTCTCTCTTTTACATTAACTGTGCAATCATTAGACACGCGCGCACACACACACTAACACACACACACACACACACACACACACAAATCCTCAACTGTGCAGGTAGTATTTATTTTAAAACAAAGCGTATCAAAATCACAATAATGACATTGATGTTATCTAGACAAAATTAGACATAAACCTAAAGCTAAACGTTTGTGCACCATAACAGCCATTTTAAGGCAAAATACTGGCTTTCAAATGCACTTTGAAGTGCGTGCTTCTGTCTATGAATTCATATTTTGATAAAACAATATTTGTACTTCTGTCACTGCACTTTTCAGTACATAAAAATTGTCCGGTTACAATTCTTTTCCCCACCATTTGATGCTCATTGGCTGATTTACTGAACTGATTTACAACAGAATATTAAATGTAATATTAATAAAATTCTGTTTTTGTGGACGGTAATAGTGCAATGTTAACTGCACCGGGCAAATAGGACAGAGTATTTGTGAATAAAGCACAATCTACTGTATAATGAGCCTAATTTACCAGGGAAAAGGACTGTCTTTGTGAACAACAAATGACAATGAATTGAAACGCAAGTACTCATAGCACAGCACTGGTATAGCACTGAACACAGTGTACACAGATGTGTTGCTAGACTGCCGATAGTTAGCGAATAAGATGCAGGTTTTTGCATTGAAATACCACATGCAAAAGGGGTTTCAATTTGTCCTCATCAGCTGATGTCAGATGAGACACTTCAAATCCATATATTTCAACAGTGTTCCACATCATGAAAGAAAATGTGCTGAAAATGTGAGCATGCAAATATACACAAAAGGTGACTGACAAAATTTTGCAGGGGGTTTTGTGCTGTCAAGTTAATGTTGGACCAATATTTCATACACTAAAAGGTGTGTAGACAGCAAAAATATTACATAGATGATTCCAACTGTGCACTGGCATACATGAACATCATTTAGATAGTATATCATTTGTCATCAAATGCTGTATGTATCAAAGCATTGTGGCTTAAAGTACCTCAGTCAATCTTACTAGTACCACATACATCCATAGAAAAATTACCATTACATCTTTTTTTCAAACATTGGTTCTATGATGAAAAATGATTTTTGAGTTCACTTAATTTCAGATTACACAGCAAAATCCCCAGTGTTAAATCAACACTGCTCGGAGCAAATATGGTCCCACCCTACAGAGTGTTAAAATAACACTGAAGCAGTGTTAAAGTTAATTACATAATTAAGTGATTAATTAAGTGTTGATTGAGCATTAGTGATGCACACCTGCTGTTAACAAGCATAATCAATGAAGGAAAGAGAAACACAAGAACTACAACTGACTTTAAGTCACAGCCTTAGATTAAATCAACTGAAGATACAAATAAGACATTACATCTCTGAAGATCTCAGCAGAGGAGGACTAAACAACTCCACAAACAGCATTACCAGCTTCACTTATTACTAACCAGACTGACTTTATTTCTGTCAGACATCTACAGAAGTTCTTATTGAGAATTAACAGATGTTTAGATGTCGATGTTTTAGTCACCATTTAAAAATCACCATCATGGTGAACAGTGTTGCCTTTAGTTGGGCAATTTGATTCTTATTATCTTATTATGTGATTTCATGGTCCTTGTAACAGTGTTTACCAAGACACACAAAGGTTGCAAAGAAAGCCAGAAACAAAGATGGTCAGGTGATAGGCCTATAGTTTTCAACATCATAAAGTACAAAAATTCACAAATTTGATCATTTACTGATAATGGTTAATTGGAATTAATAGATTATTTTCAATAACATTGATTCCTTTCTACTGATCAGTCATCAAGCTGATTTTTATTTTTTATTTTTTTTGAATTATTGGGAAAGTAATCTTTGGACAAACACACAGACATCAAGAATCCCCATATGAATCTCAACAATGGTGACATGCTTTATGCCGCAAAGCATTCTGGGAGGCACCATGGTATAAAACTCATGGCTCCCAGCATGCATTGCAGCATGAAGCATGTCACCATTGTTGAGATTCATACACTGATTATTGATGTCTGTTGTTTCAAAAATAATAATGATTTTCAAAAAAATTCTGCAATGTATATAAAATATTTTAATTCAGAATGTCTGCTCTGTGTCAAAAAAAGTGATAGTTATTAATAACAAATGACAACTTTTGTCAGGGATAAGATTAGTGAATCATTCAACTTTATAATAATGAAAACTATAACACCTGAACGTCTTGTATTTTTGGCTACCTTTGTAACACATTATGTGCTTTGGTAAACATTATAACAAAGACCAAAATTGCACTTTAAATGACAAGAGTCAAACTGCCCAACTAAAGGAAATACTGATCACCATAATGGTGACCAATTTTTTAAAAACATCGACGTCTAAACCTTTGTCCAAAGACATATAACAGAAATAAAGTCAGTCTGGTTAATAATAAGTGAAGCTGGTAATGCTGTTTGTGGAGTTGTTTAATCCTCCTGCTGAGATCTTCACAGATTTAATGTCTTCTTTTTATCTTCAGTTGATTTAATCTAAGGCTGTGACTAAAAGTCAGTTGTAGTTCTTGTGTTTCTCTTTCCTTCATTGATTCTGCTTGTTAACAGCAGGTGTGCATCACTAATGCTCAATCAACACTTAATTAATCACTTAATTATCTAATTAACTTTAACACTGTTTCAGTGTTATTTTAACACTCTGTAGAGTGGGACCATATTTGCTCCGAGCAGTGTTGATTTAACACTGGGGATTTTGCTGTGTAGATTAAAGGCTGAGTGGAAGAAATGACTTTAACAAAAGACCATTTTAGCAAATAAAATGGCAAAATAACAATCAGCTAAATGTCATCTGCATTTGACCTTATTTGGAAACTCTATTTAAAAAAATGTTTTTATCATAATATGATAATATTATGGTAAATGCTTTTCTATCATACAATGTCTAAATGTCCATATCAGATAAAAAATGCATAAACAAAAGATAAACAAACAATACACTGACAAAAAATTGATTAGTGCAAAATATCAAATTTACAAAAAAAAAAAAAAAAACATTAGGAAACAAAAAACAAATCGTGTGCTTGAGTCTGGGGCAGGGTCTCTGAGAAGCAAAGACCTCAGTCTAGTCTCCTCCTCTAAACCTGCCAATCTTGACAGAAACCACAAAATTGGTCTCAAATCAATGTATAAAAAACAACCCTGTTGACTCAGAAAACCTTTGAAACAGAGTTATTAAAATGTACGCTAACGCGTAGGTTAGCGCGAGTGTGTCCCCAGGTCACGCACATACTCACTGAGGGTTTGGTTTGACATGTTAGACCAGTCATGGAATGTAATCGTCATCCTCCATGTGTTTCTTTGGAAAAAGATGCTGGTCATCAGACTTGAGAGAGTTTATGTCAAAGACACAGATCCAGTCTTTGACCAGTTCCATCCCATTCTACAGAGTGGCAGTGTCAAGCTAGTTCACCGGCATTTGCTGAATCTGAGCTTTGTGTCATTGGTCATTGTGAATCCAATCACCTCCTGAGTTGGTGTGATCAATATCAGCAGCAAGCTAACTATACCATGAGCTTAGACCTTACAGAGAAAGGCTTTAACTGGTCAGATCCCGGTTCACTGATATCAGTCTCATAAGGCTGCAGTAGAGGTGCTGAATATCTGAACGTTTTGGAGTCCAACACCATGCCCTAACCAGTTGTGATGTGATAAAAGGATGTTTTGTTTCTGTTGTGTTGCCGTAGCCCTACCACAGCAAATGGAGTAGCATTTCCATGTGTTTACAAGGGTGTTATCAAGCCTCAATCGCTAGATATAGCTCAGACCTCTCCTTCAATGCAAGTCTAAGTAACTCTTCAAAGTTCTGTCTCTTTGAAAAGTAACAGCAACAAGCCTTACAACCGAAGTTTAATATACAGGGCTAGGGGGGTGTTCAAATTCCTAACACTGCTAAATATGCCAGTGAGCAGCAATTTTGTTTTGTTGCTGCGCACAGAAAAATTACCTTGTCACTGGAAACTTATCACATCCTTTCTGGTTATGACACAGTGTAAGACAGAGAGTTGATTATGACTTCTTATAACCTACACTGAACCGAAAGGACAATTTGGAATGCAAAGAAAAACATATTTGCATATTTAAACGCTGAATGTGGAGTGTGTGGAGTGTCTGTGCAAAGTGATGGGGCAGGAGCAATAGCTCAGCAGTCTGGGCAGCATCATCCCTGCCAGGGTACTTTCTTCATCTCGTCTCTTTCCTCTGAGCACTGACTCTCAGAGGCCGGCGCTGGAGTGGAACAGGACGAGGGCTGCAGTAGCGGGACGGGTGCGGAGCCCGTGAGGTTCAGGCTCTCCAGGGAGTCTGCGTTGAGCAGGCGCTGGTTCTCATGTTGGGGGCAGATCACATACCGGTTGGGGTGGTGGACTTCGACAGTGGCCACAGAGCCCGAACCCTTCAGGGCCCCGAGAACACAGGACACACCCCCCGTTAGGGGGTCACGGCCCCCCACGGCCCCCAGCTCTCCAGAGGTCTCCTCCATATTCACATAGAGTATCTCATCCGGGTCTTGGCTCGGAAGATCTTCCAGGACCTTTTCCAGCTCCCCGCACAAGATCTCGAAGCTCGGTCTGTCCTTCGGGCTCAACAGCCAGCAGGAAAACATCAGGGAATAGCTGTGGAAAACAAAGAGAGACACGTAGATGTCAAGGACGTCAAACATCGCTTGTCTCGTGATTGGACGCGGTATGCTTTAGTGGTGGGGGAAAGAAACGATTCTGTTCAGTATCGAGATATTTTGCGCACGCAATTATATCAATACAGTAGCGCAAAGTATTGCAATATTTAATTAAAAATTTATCTGTTTTACTTTCGGGTTTTCTCTATTGGTTTTCTCAGAGTTTACTCTGATCATTTACATTTGGTGGCGCTTGTTGCGGTGCTTTGTTGTCGTGCATTCAACAGCAGATTCAAATGAAAATGGCTTCACTATTACAACCGGTTGCACACGACGCTCCGTCTTCTTTCAAATCGAAAGTGTGGGTAAATTTAGTTTTTATGATTATTCTCAGGTTTATGTTACTCTATTATGTCTGCTTTATGTTACTCTATTGTATTTAAATAATTTTATAAATAAGTTATGTGCTGGGAGCTCACCATTCATGTGAGAGGTCTCCTATTCAGAGAATAATTACGTCCTGTTCTATAATAAGGTCCTGTGTCCTGAATGTTCAAGAACAAGTTTTCAAATTTTTGCACTACCCTCCTAAGTTTTTGCACTTCAGTTAATGTGTAGAAGATAATATTTACAGAATTAAATGTGACATTTGAAGTAAGTTGAGCAGACTTATTTCCCTCATTTTTTGTAATGCCTTTGAATAATATGGGGGACATGAATCGCAATATATTGCAGAATCGAATCGCAATACTTGCTGTATCGCAATATGTTAAAGGGATAGTTCACCCAAAAATGTAAATTCTGTCAGTATTTACTCTCCCTCATGTTGTTCAACCCCGTAAGACCTTCGTTCATCTTCGGAACACAAATTAAGTTATTTTTGATTAAATCTGAGAGCTGGATCACTCCTCTATAGGCTTCTAAGGGATTGAAACTTGCCAGCCCCGAAAAGTTATTAAAGACATCGTTAAAATAGTCCAAGTGACGACAGTGGCTCAACCTCAAGTTTATCAAGCGACGAGAATACTTTTTGTGCGCAAAAACAAACAAAAATAACGACTTTATTTCAACTATTCATTTCCTTCTCTGTGAGCCTCTACAACAGAAGCTTACGCTGTTACACTAGTGAACTGACTCGAGGCCCACAGAGAAGGAAATGAATAGTTGAAATAAAGTCGTTATTTTTGTTTGTTTTTGCGCACAAAAAGTATTCTCGTCGCTTGATAAACTTAAGATTGAGTCACTGTAGTCACTTGGACTATTTTAACGATGTCTTTAATAACTTTTCTGGGCCGGCAAGTTTCAATCCCTTAGAAGCCTATGGAGGAGTGATCCAGCTCTCAGATTTCATCAAAAATATCTTAATTCGTGTTCCGAAGATGAACGAAGGTCTTACGGGGTTGAACAACATGAGGGAGAGTAAATACTGACAGAATTTACATTTTTGGGTGAACTATCAATTCCCAATTCCCAACCCTAGTATGCTTCAATGTTGTATAACATAAAACATATTTGAGAGCAATGGTAGAGGGGATGGTTTTCATTAAAAAAACAACTTGAATTTTGGTCTTTTCCTCACACAATGCTCTGGTTTGACTTTATAAGACTTGTAATATAGCACATGAGCAGGGCTGAGAATCAAGAGCCAGTTCTTAATCCGTACCGGTTCCAGTGTTTGTTTTTTTAAACCGCATATTGGGGAGAACACTATAATAAAATAGCGATTAGCCCTATTTGGTCGGGATTAGTTTTACAACGTTAGAGGGAGTCATGTAATTTTACCACAGGACATCTGTAAAAATAATGGCCAATTCACACGGGATAAGAAATCTCAGTAAAACTAGAAGAAGTGGGAGGGGTAACTCGATTTACACACCACCATCACCTCCCTCTCGTCATGTGTGTATTACGTTGCTTCCTGAAATCACATGTGCAAACACATTGAACCTATATATATATATATAAAACAGTAAGGTCCAGTCGAACGATGTATTAATTAAATTCAGATTGGATTATATTGGTAATAGGCACTTATCTAACACCAAAATAAGTGCTTTCGACCTTTTTGATCTGAATGGTATGTGGAAAACACTTGAGTTTTTCCACAGACTTGTCCCACCGCCTAGAACGCAACTGAATGCTTTATCAAGCGAATCCAGACTTGAAAAACCGCGGAAAACTACTTTTAAACAGGAAATGACTGAATATTTACATAGATATTTACAGCGGGTCTTTTCGCACAGGATTAGTATTATCTGAGGTCACTTTTCCAGACCTTTTTACTGAAGGTAAAAGTCGCCGTAATCTTTATTGCTATTGTCTGTAATGATTACTGAGATGGCACATTCGGACGGGACTAAAATCACAGAGAAGCTCTGGGCCCGTATTCTTAAAGCTTCTAAGAATTCTCTCAGAAAACTCCTAATTTAGCTTAAAAACTTCTACGTCCTAGCTTAAGAGCGATTCAGGACCGATCTGAGAGCAACTCTGAGCAAGGAAAAGACAAAAACTTTGATCTTAGTGAGGAGGCGGGGTTGACCCCGTTTCTATGTATGACACAATCTTTTGAAGACTGTGATTGGTTGGTTGTCCAAGAAGGAAAAAAGAGAGCGATTTTAAAGGTAGGGTAGGTCGTTTTTGGTCTAAAAAACTTTTTCCCAAATTTGTTTAAATTGTCTTTATATACCAATACATAATTAAAATGTAAGTACTCTGGAAAAGAGAGTATAAAAATCGAGTGTCTGTAGTCCTCTCAGGGCTGCAATAAACACAGCTACTTATCTCCATTCACTCCCACCCCCTCCCTTCTCGGCTCCTTCCAAAACCACGCCCCCAAAACACATGAACGCGCGATGCCGACCGCTCACAGCTGGAGGACGCGCTTACCAGCGCCGAGCAGAGAGGAGCGCAGTGCATGTAGTGACATCATGTCAGACTCACATGTAATAAAATACCTAACTTTATCATTATGAATATAAACAACTAACATGGCTGTTAGTACTCACTATCAAGCTAGCATATCGATACTGGTAAAGTTTAAAATATATTGAGTTTGATTCGTTAACGAGCTAGTAACATAAAGCAAAGCTAAAAACAGGTTGCATTGATACACGTTTTCCCATTACAATCAGTTACACTGTGATGAAGGCGAATTTCGTGTAAGATTCATAACATATACGCCATGTTTTGCATGTAATTGTGTCTCTTACTAGTCTCTTACCCTCCTCGAGTCAAACGAGTGCGCGTATGTGGGCAGCGCATGTAGCAGCGGGGTGTCGCCATGGCAGCGAGAGAGAGTGACAGTCGCCCAAACCAATCATTTGTTTCGTCCCGAATGGAAATAATGAGCTGTGTTTATTGCAGATTAAAACGTCTACAGTCACTCGATTTTTATACTCTCTTTTTCAGAGCACTTACATTTTAATTATGTATTGGTATATAAAGACAGTTTAAACAAATTTGAAAAAAGGAATTCCTACCTACCCCACCTTTAAGTATAGGGTCTATTCTAAGCCTTCACTTTAATTTTTCCTATTTTACTGCTCCCACACACACACACACACACACACACACACACACACACACACACACACACACACACACACACACACACACACACACACACACATTATATATATATATATATATATGTATAAAAATCTTTTTTTTTTTTTTACCATTCTGTTAATTTCCTATAAGGTATTTGATTGGCTTAGAATGATAAAAATGGTTCCACTCTTTCCAATTAAACTGATTGCTGGCATGTCTATTTAAGTGGTGGTTTGAATGTTGGTTTTATTGTAGCAAACATGGAATCAAAAACAAGAAGGACGAGAAAGCCCGACTGGACAGAGGAACAGTGTTTACTATTAGCACAGTTAGTGGATGAACACAAGGCCATCCTTAAAGGAAAATTTGGGCCGGGTGTCACAGCACGGGGCAAGAAGCAGATGTGGGTTCATTAATGGTTAAATTATTAATGGTTCATTACCCTGCTTGTGCGCACCAGGGAATCCTAGTATATTCATAAATGCAGTTTTTTGAGCCTGCAATGTTGGAATGTCCAGTGGAAACGAAACGAACTGTGACACAATAAGAGGTTCTGAAAGTGCTGTAATTGTTTGTGATCACTCTGCTTACAGAAGCATGTGACAGACCCAAATCATCACTGCTGCATTGTTGCATTTTCCCAGTTGCCAAATATCTTAATGTAGTGATTACTTTCATTTCTGGCGCTATGGCATTTCTGTGCTGTGTCGGATATGTTATTGTGTCTCTAATAAGATCGGTCACAAACATGATCCCTGCACGATCTAATCTATAGTGTCTTATTAACTCACTGTCATCTATTGTCTGCAACGCATTTCTTCTCCCTCTTCGTCTTTCTGCCATTTTCTCCTAAAGAAACTCTTAAGCCTCTTAAAAGTCCTCGTCCGTACTCCTAACAAGTTTGACCTTAAGACCTCTTTTAAGGGTTAAGATGCTTTCTGAATTACTTTTTTCTTTACTAGGATTTTTATTTACTTTTAAGAGTAAACGCCCACATTTCTAAGAATTTTCTTAGAATTTTGTCACTAGTAGCTACTTTTTGCACTAAGATTTTTTATGAATACGGGCCCTGGTAATTATTTCTTTACCCCAGCTCTACATGTTAAACTAGTCCCATCCGAATAGAGCTATAGTGTTACTGCTGTGCCACAACCAAATCCACAGATTGAATTGTTTACCAGTTTGGAAACTTATCATTATATTTTCAATTCACTTTGGTGTCACTAGAGGCTTTTAAAGAGCTAAGTGTGTACAAAATCAGGGGCCGTATTCACAAAGAATTTTATTTTACCACTAGGAGTACTCCTAAATCACACTAAAATATTTTAGCTAGGAGTTTTCTCTTAAAAGTAATTCACAACGCCTTTCAGACCTACTCTTAGTAAGGAAAAATGACAACTCCTAAACTAAGAGTGAGTCTTCGTTGCTATGGATGACGTCAATTCTCATGCACGAGTTTCCTCGCAATGATCACGGTGATTGGTTGTTAGATGACAGGGCCATCATGCGGAACATAACACAGACGCAACAAATCATGGAATTACGACATCTAAATATGTCTGTGTCCTACACAAAATAATAATAGTAATGTCATCGAAATGCATATATAATGACATGTTTGTGCAGGCCCCAGTGAAGTGCAATTCTAAAAAGGCAGAGAGAGAGAGAGAGAGAAAAGTGGTGAATTCAATTAAATTAAATTAAGGTAGCCTAATACCCTAATGAAACCGCCACTTGCCTAATAATGAAAAACGACACTTGCATTAACACTTGCTTGGTTAATTGACATCCTATTAGTATGGAAGCTTGTTTCCGCCACTGAATAAAAAAATAAAAATAAATTGCGACTTTTTATCTCACAATTGCGAGATATGAAGTCAGAATTGTGAGAAATAAAGTCGCAATTGTGAGATAAAAAGTCGCAATTACCTTTTTTATTTTCATTCTGTGGCGGAAACAAGCTTCCATAGCCTAAATAGACTAGCCTACTTAAAGCAAGGAAATGTTGCTCCTATTGAAGTAATGTAATAGTTCAATGACGGTGGATTATGAACTCGCCAAAACGGAAAAGAAAGCCCAACTGGACGCAGGATCAGTTACTGCTGCTGGCCCAGTTGGTGCTGAAAAAAATAATAATAAATAAATAAAAGGGAAATTCGACACTGGGATATCAAGTAAAACTAAGCGTTAGACATGTGAGAGGATTTGTTTGCAGATCAATGCAGCATTCCCGCTTGTGTCGCGGACCCCGGACGACTGCGAGAGGCGGTGGTATGCGCTACAATCCTTTGTGAATAGGTCTTAGTGAGTTAGGAGTCCTCTCGACTTCTTTTAAGCTGTCCCAGACTTAGGTGCTACTTTTAGGGCTAAAATGCTTCGTGAATTACTCTTAGTGAAAAAAATGAGGAGTCCTAAAGTTAGGAGTGACACGCCCATTATTTTTAGGAGTCGCTCCTAAATTCGCCAGTTAGGAGCTACTTTTAGCCTTAACATAACTTTTAGTTAACATAACTGTTAACTTTTTAGCCTTGAATACGGCCCCAGGTGTCTTTTTTGCATTAAGATTCTAGCCCTGGTTTATTTTATTATTCTCATTACCCAGCGATGCTACCTCCTTTCACAATGACAGGTGTGAAGCAATCCTAAAGCTGAGGTTGGAAGTGGTTTTAACCAGGGGTTAAACATATGTTAAGCCAGGTCTAAGCATAGTGTGAAAACTAAAGCCTTTCAGGTTTTCGACAGGCATACTCACATGCTGTCCAGGCAGTCTGGAGGCTGTTTCAGACGGTTGCCCTGCCTCAGATAATCATAGATTTCACTGTTTTCCACTCCAGGGTACGGCGTCTGACCTCGAGTCGCAATCTCCCACATTGTCACTCCAAACGACCACTGCGGGACAGACAAATGCACCTTTATAAACACTATGAGCTCTGAGAAAGAGAACAGCAAATGATACTCAAACTGTCTTTGGAATAACATGCTCTGATGAATCATTCACAATAAGACCAGGCAGACATAAGCTCAGTTTTGAATCTCTCTGTACTTTGTATTTGTTTTATTGCTATTGTCTAGTGTGAACTAGTGCTGCAACCACTGTCTGTCTTTCAGAGTGAACAACTGCCCACATAACTGCTGTTCTAGGATGTGGTTTCTCCGTAATAATAGCATATTGGCGAAACAGATTTGTCATTTGTCGTTTTTTTTGTTTTATAATATTTTTTTATTTTTTAGGGATTTTATGGTACTAACTTATATTTATGGAATAGCTATGATCCATTTCACAAGTTCGGTTGCCCATATAATCTTTAAGCTAATAAGGTTAAGCGTGTTTGTCTTGCTGTCCGCAGTGGAGGGGCTCGAGGAAGCAAGATGCCTAACTTATGTTGGTAGTTGGGGAGGTGGAGGGATGCCAAAACAGCTGATGCCAGAACAAGCTGAGCGCTGCTTATATGATCATTGAAAGATTGGATGGGTTCACTCCTCCCGAAATTCTGTTTGTGAACCGCTTTTTGAGCATTGACCTGAAAATGAAATTTCCAACCTAAACTGTTGTAAATATTGAATGCTTTAGAGCACAGACTTAAGTTTGATTTCTTTTTAAAGAAGAAACTTGGCAGATTATTGCTGAAGTGACAAATCTTAAAAAAGTTATAGAAGTTTAAGAATATTATTATGAAAAATACATGAATCAAGTAATGCTAGTAGAGTAGCGAATTATCAATCTGGTAGCTAGTAACGTTAAACACTAACATGCTAGTTTACGATGGTTATAATAAATAATCTTTCAGGATAACTATCCTAATGTCTGCAGGCTGATAGTCATGTTTGTTTATTTATTTTTCTGGTGAAAGTGTCTTGCCTCAGGCTATAAGTCATGGCCTAATGGTAACAGAGTTGGACTGGTGACCCAAAGGTTGCTGGTTCGATTCCAGTACCGGCAGGAATATGACTGAGGTGTCCTTGAGCAAGGCATCTAACCCCCAATCGCTCCCCGGGCGCCACTGAAGGCTGCCCGCTGCTCCGGGTGTGTGTATCCACGTTTGCAGTGTGTGTGTGTGTGTTCACTACTCACTACTCTGCTCCTAATGTGTGTGCACTTACTTGGATGGGTTAAATGCAGAGGTCAAATTCCAAGTATGGGTTACCATACTTGGCCATCACGTGTCACTTTCATAATGCAAATCTATTTTCAAAATTGCAATAATCATGTCTAACGACATCATAACGGACATTGTTACGAAATAATGCAACGCACATGTAACTTTATTGATGTCATTTGGCATTTTGTAATGTTTACATTACACTCAAAAAACACAAATGAAATTATACAGTATAGGCTATAGGCTATTTACTTGTAATTTAGCTGCAATCATGTAAAAACGTTATAAGCCATCAGAGACGCTCTGCGTGAGTGGTAGGCTATTTACGACAGTAACGTTAAATACAAGTACTCTACAGCGACTCATGGGGGCGCTGTTTGACAAAAACGGAATTCCTGCATAGTGTGCCTTTAAATTTTATATGAAATATATTTTCCAAAATATGTTTTACTCTAAAACTCTGAGAAAAACAAAGCCATAAACCTAAACTATTTGTGTTCCAAATTTAATTCCAAATTGTGTTCACATAGCACAGTGGTCTTCACTATTTTTTTCATGAGAGCCGCACTGATAGGACAAAGTCAGTAGGAGAGCCATTTTTACAGGAAAGTATAAAAAGTTACATCCAGTCATAAATACCATGTCTGTTTATTAATATGTCACCCCTGAACATTCAATATGCAATGCAATAAATAATTTTTTTTTTAATGATTTACCAGTCAAATTTGTAACTGAGACAAGATGATTTCCCTTAATGACAAAAAAAGCAGGATTTCCAGAATAGATTCATCCCAGAATGACATTAAGTTATTTTTTTCTACATTAGCCCCTCATGTATCTAATCATCCAAGAGCACATGCGGCGTTAAGAGCTGGAAATACCGCCATAACTGGCAACTCCGCAGGGACTGGATATGTTTACATGCACAACTTTTGTTTCAATCGGTCTGAATTCATTCTGACTGATTAATCTGAATGTATTGTAGTTTACATGAATGCTTAACATCGTGATATGATGCATGATCGGGGTGATGTGCACGTTTATAAGTCAAAAGATTCAAATTGGGAATAGGTTTTTTGACATCCGCACACTGCACAAATATACAAAGTTTCCCGCTGTTGTCGCGTAATAACCATTTTCCTACATTGGTTCTTTATTTGTTTTAAACAGCAGACTTAATATCAAATTCTGGTCATAATTTGGAGACTATGATGAACCGTTATGCCGTGCTGTTTGTATTGATCACGCAGTAAAAATGCCCAAAATCAGTCGTTTGTGGATGAGAATCTGAAACAAGGACTGGTGAGCCGTTGTCCTGCTTCACTTCACAGATACTGAGTGAAAGGAGAATTATAGAACGACGGGACACTCGTTTATACGACACTTTATTCATCAGAAGAACAGCGCGTTCAGCGCGACGGACGGCGTCCTTTCAGTTTCGGTTTTCAATCGATCAAGTGAACATGTTCTCTCGATAAACCACCCCTTTCAATCCGATCAAAATTATTTGAAAATAGAGCTGACACTTTGAGTTTTTAATGGGTTATGTTATAGTCCTACTTCTTTTTAAATGTTTTTATGAAATATCTGTAGTGACTGCTTGATCATATCACTGTATTATTTACCGCCATGCGAGCCACAAATGAAAGCTTGGCGAGCCGCATGAGGCTCGCGAGCCGCGCAATGAGTAACACTGACATAGCAAGTGCCAAAACCTTTACCAAGTTTTGTAACACTCCGTTGAAGTAAAAACATTCGAACAAAAAACAAAACGTCAAATTTTTCGGTCAAAAATGACAGGATAAAAACTCTGGCTTGGGATGTGGAGGTTGTGCGTTGAGACGTAACTTGAAACTATTTCAAGGAAATGTATTGAAATGTGTTTTTAAATGCGAAGCACATCTTCCTAGCCTTATCCTGGAGTTGGTTCACCGTCCGTCTATAGCTGCAAAAATGAAAATATCTCTCCAGTAGGGATCAAAATCATGTCCACTACTAATGATATGAATCAGTTCTTTCTCAGTCTTTATCTATTTATCAAATGGACGATGTCTTACCACATCACTCTTAGTGGTGTAGACTCTGTCTGCCAGACTCTCAATGGCGATCCACTTGACAGGCATCTTAGAGATGCGCCCTTGTCTGTAGTAGTCCCCATTATAGATCTTCTTAGACAAGCCAAAGTCAGCCACACACACATTCATGTTCTCATTTAACCTGGTTAGCAGAGAGGGGAAGAAAAAAACTCAAATCAATATTGGATGTCCATATCTGTAGTACTGTAAGTAGCAAATGTATGTATGTGTGTGTGTATGTGTGTGTGTGTGTGTGTGTGTGTGTGTGTGTGTGTATGTGTGTGTGTGTGTGTATGTGTGTGTGTGTGTGTATGTGTATGTGTGTGTGTATGTGTGTGTGTGTGTGTGTGTGTGTGTGTGTATGTGTGTGTGTGTGTGTATGTGTGTGTGTGTGTGTGTGTGTGTGTGTGTGTGTGTGTGTATGTATGTGTTTATTTCACCCACATGCAGTTTCGAGCTGCTAGGTCTCTGTGAATGAAATGTTTGTCACTCAGGTACTCCATTCCTCTGGCGATATCTGTCATGAACTTCACCAGCATCTGAGAGGGCAGAAACTACACACAGGAGACAAAGATATTTAAAACAGTAATGATTTTGGTCTTTAAACTGCTGTAAAAAGCTAATGCATCTTCCAATGTAATGTAACATTTGTCATTCGATGTTTTAGTGTGTTCTTCGTGTGACAGGCAGGTGGCGCCAGAGACTTTCCCAGAAACTGCTCTCTGACCTCAGACATGGCCATTCACAATAACAAAAATTATAGACCAGTGGGTGTTAAAAAACACTTTGCGGTACAACATGTTCCTGAGACAATGTATTGTGAGCGTGTGTCTGACGTCTGTCCTTTAGAGGAACTTAATTTATGATAGCAAAGGAGTTTCCCAACTCTGACCATGAGAACGTGCCTCACAACAAACTGGTCATTATTTTTATCTGGACAGAATCATTCACTGTGAACGGACTTGCTTCACAGTGTTTGCATTCATAAGCATTGTAAAAAAAAAAAGACTTGTTTTAGTAGCCTTGGTGGAAGATAGGATAGGCTGTATCACAGATGTGTCTGTATAAGCCAATGTTTCAAATCTGAGCATAAAATCCAAAATATTTAACAGTTTTTTTCTGAATAGTTCAAAAGTCCTCATTTACTCACAAAAAAGGGTTTGGAACCACGTATGAATATATTTATATTTTTATGAAAAACAGCAGCAAGAACAAAGAAAGTCATAGCGGTTAGGGTGACATGAGGGCAAGTAAATAATGACAGAGCTTTTTTTATTTTCAAGGGAACTGCCACTCTTTTAGGTTAAGCAATGCTGAATCCTTTTTTTTTTGGTTCTCTTTTTAACTTTTTATCTCTTCCAGATCTCTCTTCTTGCAGTGTTTCGTGCGAGTGAACTCACCACAGGAGTGTCTCCGAGTCTGGAGTAGAGCAGGTAGCTGTGCAGGTCTCCGTGCTTCATGTAGGGAAGAATGACAACAGGAGACGGATAGCCTTCACTCTCCACTGTCTGCAGACACACACCTATCACACAAACACAACCATATCAAACAAACACATTTCTCACATTTTCTGAATCCAGTGTCAGTCTAACGGCTCAGTAAAGTAACACACTTCTCCTCATCAAACTGCCTGATAATTCATGTATGCAGGACAAGTTACACATCAAAGTTTAATTCTTAACGCATGTGATTTAAACAACCTCCTTACCCTAAATATGAACATATTTGTAAATAATTGTAACAATTGACCCTTCGCTAAGCCACGCCCGAAAACCGCCACTGGCCAATCGTGTCTTAGCAACCGTAACTAGGCGCGGGAGGTCTGGCAAGCTTTCGAGAGAGGGAAACATGCCGAAGCGTTGTGCGTATGGATTGTGCAAATCTGATACCCGGTATCCTAAAAGTTTGGACGTGGGAGTGGAATTTGTTTCCTTCCCGAAAATCTAAAAGCCAAGGGGAGAAATGATGTGCGTGGATCAGCAGTGTGTGACCCCATTCACAACTAATGTCCACAGGATTAACAAAAACACCTATTGCTTGGAAATAATGACGGTTCTTTGTTCATAATGCATATATTTTAACGTAAAATAAGACGATTAAAGACAGACGGAGGCTCACTGACATACTTTAAAATATATTTCAGCATTTTGTTAATCAACGGCCTACTACCCGTGACTGAGTAACTTTAACTCAATCCGGTGTTAGCGTTATTCCACAAGATTTATGAATAAGCTGTTTGATTTATAATTATTAGATTATTTTCACATTTCACTTACCCTGCTGTGCACGAACATAGCTGTTCTTCAATTTGTGTGTTTCCCATTTGAATGGTCAGTGTATGAGGCGCTGCTGCTGCGACTATAGGCTTTAGCTTCAATTTTTATGAAATTATTCTCTAATCGGTTGCATATTATGTCGTGGATATATCCCTCGAATGCATACTGCAGTCCCTTTTGTCTTGCTCTCTCAGATATTTCACATGTTCGCCAAAAATTACTAATTATCTCATTGGGAATGTCTGACACCGGTGCATACACACTGTAATAGACGTGCCAGGCGCGAAAGCTTGTCAGGCGTAGCAACAGTAACTAATGGGAGGGCGGGACTTAGCGAAGGGTCAATTGCAAAGCTACTAATAAGAACATAGCCTATTACATGACATGAATTTTCACAATCTAATCAAACCCTGAAGCAAAAAAAAATCAAGTCTTGTCCTGCATTATTTCACACTGAATATTCTGTTCTACCTCGACGCAAAAGCACGGGTTAGTGCGGCATGGATAATCTATGCGACCATAATCAAGGAGAAGATGCCAGAAGCGCGACTACGGAGGCACAGACACATCTTATGGAGCGACACGGACTCAGTGGCCTGAACAGCCCTGCGGATAAATCCCCGAAGACGCCGACCATGGGGACGACCGAAGATGCGCAGCTAGACCGACTCGAACGACTGAAGGAAGACATGAAGATCGACCACGCCAATGGAGAAAGCTTTGTGAAAACGAGGACCCTGCAGATGAGCGGGACTAACGTCAGGACAAAGAATTCTGTTTAAAAAAAAAATATTCATAAGCAGAGGCACAGATCAAAATGTTGACTTGATGTCAGTTTATATTTTGAGCTAATTCAAGCCTGTTTCTGTGATGACTACTGAAAATGACGCACTTTAAAAATTCTATTACAGTTTTTGGTAGCACTTTATTTTACAGTCCTGTTCCGCATACTTTGTACTTATTATAGCAATTACAATAACTGGGTTATAACCATAGGCTGTAAAAAATATGGACGTAGTGTCCGTGACGTCACCAGTGGGTGAAGAGCATGTTTTAAGCCCAAAGTGGGCGGAGCCGGCTGTCGCCATCTTGGCAGCGCGTCACTCCCGGATAAACGAAAATAGGCAAAGAGGCGGATTAGCTGAGGTGACGTGACGCTAACAGACAGCAGACAAACGGCTAGTAGTGACATCAGCGGCATCCACCTGTCACTCAAGTGGCCGTGCCCTTAATTATGCAGAACTTTAAGGCTTAATATAATTTAAACGGATGAGTTGTAAAAAAAATTCACCCTCCTCACAATTGTCATGAAGGGCAAAATTAGCTATATAGACCAAAACCAATGTTTGTACCAGGCTGTAAACTTGTTGTTTTTCTGCTGTAAAGTTAAGCATTTTAACATGGGGGTCTATGGGATTAACTCTCTTTTGGAGCCTGTCTCTAGTGGCCAGTCGATGAATTGCAGTTTAAGTCACTTCCGTGTTGGATTTAAGAGAGAGACCAGATGGTTGCCGCTTGGTTATAACTAGGTACTAACCCAGAACCTAGCCCTAAACCTAATATTAACCCATGGACAGGTAGTTACCTTATATTACCAGTACTTTCTTGGAAACTACACTGTAAGTACACATACTGTAAAATAAAGTGTAACCCAGTTTTTACAATCTCTAAGACACATTTCTCAATACTTAGGTCACTTTTTCAACTCTTCACTCAGTGATCACATCAGCATCACTATGTCTATGTGGGCTAAACTCTGGATCATTTATCATTGATTTGGCACAAATGCATTCAATGACAACATCTTTCAAATTACATCACCTCTTTTCTCACTTAGACACAAACACCACCAAAACCCAATGAACCTACAGACCACTTTGCACGTTTGCATACTCTTTTCAAAACTATTAAACTTAAGTTCAAAACCTAGCATAATACAAAACTGAATAAGACAAATTCGCTACATTTCTACAGTAATACCATATTGAAATATATAAGTCTAAAAAATTAAATACTATCAAACCTATTAGATGTAACTGAACACCTACACAATTTAATTAACACAATTTCAATTTAATTAAAATCTATACAAAAGGGGAAAACTCAGGAATAATTTTGTACTGTAATGTAAACATGGACTATGTAACAAACTGCAGTCAATTGGAGAATTGTGTAAAGAGTTTGGAAGTATTGAGAAATGTGTCGTAGCGAAATAAAAATTGCAATATGTTGTTTTTACTAAAATATCAGTAAGTTAGACCAAGCTAATCTACAAACTACTAAATATTAGTTGACTACCAATAGGAGTGGTGTCATGTGACCATCTACTGTTACTGTATTTGGCGACATGGAGGAGAAATTAGCAAAACTTTCTTGTAGGTTTCTGTCAGGAGATTGTTTAGTGTTTTACTGAAAGGGTGACCCCACTTACCTAGAAGCCGCATGACATTCTGATGATCGAACTCCTTCATGCACGCTGCTTCTCTCAGGAAATCTTCCATTTCTGTGCGAGTGCAGATAGCAACTGACCAAAACACAGCAGGAGGATGAAGTTAGTTGGATGGAAATGATTGCATGTGTTTTCAGAGATGCTGTGGGCGTTTTTGACTCACTTTTCATGGTCTTCACTGCCACTTTGAGTACAGAGTCCTCCTGAGTGAGTGAACCCTCCATAACAGAGCCAAACTCACCTGCACACACATACACACACACAAGCCTTTATCTGATCTGATTGTGAGTCCAGACAATACAGGTCACAGATCCCTACAGCAGTCATGTAACGCTCACCTTCCCCGAGTGTTTTTCCCAGCGTTAGCTTATGTCTGTCCACCATCACGTCCTGTAACTTTTGTTTGAGCTCATCGCTGATCCCCAGAGAGTTTACTGAGAAAAGAACGAGCCACCTGAGAGATTAGCATCAGTTTTCAAAGCCTCTTTGAGAGCGTTTTCAACATCATGCCATACAAACAATATAGTCCTATTCCTTAGAGAGAATATTGTCTTTGACATTGACATTTTCTCTTTGTATTGTAATACAATCACCAAGTGACACACTATCAACCAAAGTGAGTTAAAGGTGATATCTGTTGGCAATAAATGCATGGTAATTAGGGTTGGGTACCGTTCACATTTTAACCGGTACCGGTACCTTTTTTCAGTACTTTAGGCATGTTTACCACAAAAACTGTAAGTCATTTATAGAAGTGTTATTGACATTATGCCAGAGCTGTCTTGGTCGCTGTCTGCCATTGTCTATGATGAATGTGTTGAATATATATATAAAAAAAAAACATTTTAGTAATAAAAAATAAATAATAATTTCTATGAAATGTTTTGCTGTGAATTTTCTAGTAATCAAATTTAATTGATCTTTTATATGAAATTAAACTTTTTTTTGTCAAACAACATGCGGCACAACTGAGCTTTATACTGTTAAAATTAAAACATAGAAGAAAAAGTGGGATTATTCTTTAAAAAATATTTTTTGATTATTTAAAAATTTAAAAATGATTAAAATTATTATTGCTTTCTCTCGCAAATGTTTTGCATTCCGCCGAGAAAATTTGACGTTGCGTCGACGTGATGACGTAATTGGGATCCCTATGGAAAACGCCACGGTTGCTGCCACATCCAGTGCCCTACGCCAGACTCTAAGACCCCAACTGACTGGGGCGGAAGCCTGCGTAGAGGGAGTTCAAACTGGTGTTCCGTTATAACCCACACAGTGGAACTTTTTGGATAACACTGGGAAAGCATGCCTTTCAAGGGGAGAGGGACGCTGCGGAAGCCACATCCTGCCTGAAGGGAGTTGACATGTGGAGAATACACATATGGACTGGCCGATTAGGGGCAGTACAACATATGGAATGTCAATGGGGTGGCTCCAGTCTGAGAAGGGGAAGACTACACCGGACAGTGACAGCAGAGCGGACTCTGCCAAGGGAAAGACACGGGCACACCGCAGGGAGCTGATCGTGGAAGAATACGCTTACTGGATCGCCGCAAGTATCACCACATATGGAACCCAGCCTAGCACATGTTACAAGTATACGAGCACTAGGCCTGGCGTCGGACGCTCCGCAATGTCCGACTGCCGAAGGGGTGCGGAGGATCTCTACAGGATTCGCCTAGGTGGGGAACTCGACTGGAGCAAAAAAGCGCACGTATCCGCTCCATGTGGAGGGGAGTGGCGCTGCAAGCCGACACTAGAGCGGGAACTTCGGTGTTACCGGCTGGTTGAAGCGAGCACACGTGAAGAAACCTGCTAAACACATAGGCTATAAAACCTAGCAAACTTGTTGTCGCCCAGCCCGCATCTCTACAGATATCTGTCAGTGAGGCACCGCAAATGGGACAGAGAAAAGCCAAGGCTGGGTCTGCCTCCTCCGAAGAAATCGCTTGCAGGTTCACCACCTGGTCGGAAGGGAGTGGTAGGAACAGAGGACAGAATTTTTAACTCAGCTGATTGCAAAGGCTCAAAGGGTGGTCTCTGAAGTGCCGAAAGGACCAGATACAAATTCCAAGAGGGTACAGAGAGTGGGCGAGGCGGATTTAGTCTCCTTGCCCCCCTCAGGAACCTGCCGATCAGGTCGTGCTTTCCCAGCGATTTACCCTCAACTGCATTGTGATGTGCGGCGATAGCGGCAACATGCACTTTCAGGGTGGAGGGAGACAGCCTTCGCTCCAACCCAGCTTGCAGGAAGGAAAGCACAGCTCTGATCAAGCAAGTTCGGGGGTTCTCCTGGTGAGAAGAACACCACTCAACGAACAGGTTCCACTTCAACGCATAGAGGCGCTTCGTAGAGGGGGCTCTAGCGGAAGTGATGTTGTCGACTACCGCTGGGGGTAGGTCACCTAGAACATCCGCGTCCCGTCCAGGGACCAGACATGGAGTTTCCAGAGGTCTGGACGCGGGTGCCATAGGGTGCCCCGTCTCTAAGAGAGCAGGTCCTCTCTCAGAGGAATGGGCCAGGGAGGGGCTGTCGCGAGGAGCACTAGTTCCGGGAACCAGGTCCGGTTGGGCTAATACGGCGCAACAAGCAAGACCTGCTCCTTGTCCTCCCTGACTTTGCACAGGGTCTGTGCAGGAAGGCTCACTGGGGGAAACGCATACTTGCATAGGCCCCGGGGCCAGCTGTGTGCCAGTGCATCCAAGCCGAGGGTCCCTTCGGTCAGAGAGTAAAACAACTGGTAGTGCGACGTGTCTGGGGTGGCTAACAGATCTACCTGTGCGGTCCCGAAGCGCCTCCAAATCAGCTGGGCCACCTGGGGATGGAGTCTCCATTCTCCTGGAAGCACCTGCTGCCGTGAGAGCTCGTCGGGGTCACAGTTGAGCAGACCTCGAGTCCAGCTCCATATCAAGAAAAGAAATCCTCTGCCCAGGGGTGAGTTTGCTCTTTTCCCAGTTGACCCGAAGCCCTAAGATCGGACTCGGGCAACGCTACACTCCCCGAAAGGAGGTAACGCAGCCGAATCGGTCGTCCATGGAAAGAACCAGCACGCTCCTTCGAAGGCTCCAACGGCGGCAGCGTTTGTGAGGCGTGAGGGACCCACGGAGATTGCCTCAGCGGGGAAGCCCTACCGTAACCCTCAGATCACCCTGGCTAAGCGCCGAAGTAGGTCTATTCTGAGGTCCAGAATAGGCACTAGATCGGGGCATAGGCGAGGGGACTGCACCTCCCTTGAGGTAAGCGAGTCTCGATCTTAACGCTGCCATAGTCATATTCCCGCAATGGGAACATAAACTATTCACAAAGGTGTGCTGAATTCCCAAACACGAGAGGCAGCTATTGTGGCCGTCTGCTGGCGCCAGGGAACGACCGCATCCAGAAACTCACAAGCGGAATGACATCCTGAAAAGGACGCAGTGTCACGCCTGTGTTGCTCTTTTGTGAAAAAAAAAAAGCTCTTTTGTGACTTCTCACAATAGTGTTGAGACAACCAGGGAATGGCCGCTGTGTACACAGTACCCTTTTTAGGGGGAATGCCCACCGTGCTCTTGCTGTGACAACAGCAGTTGTTGAGCTTTGAGCTCACGGCCACTCGCTGTACGCGCCGTCACACCAACACCTGATGAGAAGATGAAGAGTCTCCTTCTTCAACGCTATTTCAGCACTCTGCTTCTCGAAGACAAACAGGAAGCTCGGCTCCGAAGTGGAAGACAAAGGTGCGTGCGCCCGCTTCCTATTTATACCTGCGCTGCGGGGCGCGTGACGCGATTCACGCACGGAAATGTTCATAGGCTTGTTCTGTAGACACTCAAAGATGATAGGGCTCCCTAAAGTGATCGTAACGTCGAACGTGAGCGACTGATAGGGAAGTGCATTTAGCAGCAGTGTGTACGCGGCCAAAGAAAAGTCTGAAGAACCCTATGATGTTGCAAGATTGTTTTGCTCTATGAATGAACCCTGAATGGAAATCAAGATAGAAGGGGAGTGAGAGAAAAAAAAAAATTATGGAGCTTGTCCAGATGACATAAACCCTCCACCTTTTACTACAAAACAAGCTCACATTCATATGAACGCCACCATGACCGTCCTCTCTCACTATCTCACAACACATGATGTCAGGCTTCCCTGGAAATCTCTGGATCAGATACCAGATCTTGAGATAATGCAGATGTTTCTACTCTAGAGCAACACTCAGCTTTTGTTTCAGTGATTGAGCTCATGACAGCACTGAGATATGCATGAGAGTTACAGTATAGCCAATATTTGTAAATACTTTTACACATCTCATTTACTTTCAACTCATTCTCATGACACAGGTGAGGTAAAAAAAATATTAAAGTTGTAGGAAACATTAGAAAAGAACAAAACAATTCAAATGCACTTGGATGGATGTGTATCCCTGATGTTAAAGGAATATTTCAGGTTAAGAGAAAGTTAAGCTCTCTCTCTCTCTGTGGTTACTGCATGTCCTAATTTTGCCAAATTGGACATGTTCCTGGGTCAACATATTTTGTTTATTCCTGTCATATTTTGTTCATTCCCAACATTCCTGTCCGAAAATGTAGTAGTCCTAACCTCATCCCAACCCCTAAACCTAACCCTACTCATAGCTTATCCCTAAAATCAGAGGGAAATGATAGCTGAATAACACTGACGTAGAAGCACCTTACCCTGGTTGTAAGCCTTGACATAAACTGAAAACATTTCCCTCAAATCTGATTGATTGATTATAATGTTGTTCCAGGAACATGTTTTACTTGGTGAAATCAGGTTCTTCATCTGTGCACATAAAACTACTGTATCTTTAGGAGTTTTAGACCATCAAAGTGAGGTCAAAAATAGTAAAAAGAGGACATTTTGTCCGGTTCTCTCTTTCTGAGACCCTTTTAAATGCCTGTTAAAGGGTCAAGACTTGGTTTTAGGGATAAGGTTATATTAGGTTTAGACATTTAGTTGTGATGGGTAGGGTTAGGTTAAGGAGCTAGAGATTGCATTGTGTCAATTAATGTCCTCACAAAGATAGATGTACAAGAATGTGTGTGTTGGGTTCTGTCAGGTTTTAAAGCCAACACCCATTTATCATGTTTCTATATTATTATAAAACTCTGTTGGTCTCTAGGTTTTCACTTCTCCCTCTTTCTATCCAGTTTTGTTGCTCCTGCATGTTGAGGCACGTCAGTGTCAATCTGTCCCTGTCAGTAATAGATCCAGCAGTTTGAGGGTGAAATGTGATGCCATGTTATGAGTGCATGCTTATTTCCTTCAAACCTCTCCCAAACAACAGTGAACACATCTCAAGTGTACTCAGAAGCGAGGTTGACTGATCTTCCTTCATGAAATACTCTTGAGACCATTATCTTACATATAGTCCTCACATCATCATGAAAGTATGCATTTTATGACAGTAAGTTTCCTGAGAGAAATAGCACTGCTTACAAGACAGCAAAAGAATTGTGTTACAGTTTAGGTTTTAGTCTTCAGTCTGTGCAAATGTCATGCTGAAACTCAACTTTTCTGTCAGGTGGTGGTGAGAGTCAATACAACACAATAGCGTCTTTTCTTTGTAAAGGCAATAATGGGAGGATATAAAATACTAACTCAGTATGTTAACCTTACCATGACATAATTTACAATGTAAAAGTAAAAGGGAGATTTTCAAACCTACAATTTAACCAGCAGTATAAGTTTGGTAAAAACTAAAACTAGAAAGCCCATCTAAGACGTGGATTTGAAGCCCATCTAAGACTTTCATTGATCCATTTTTGACCAAGTGTTACTGTTTTAGTTACAGCTTCATGTGCAAGTAAAGACTCAGAATCAGACAGTTTCATATATGGCTAGAGAAAAAGTAAACTCACGTGTAGCTTCTGTCGTGCGTCGGCTGTACGTGCGACGAGCTCGGTATCGAACCACGAGTTCACCGCTCTCCATCATGGGTTCAAATGCCTCACTGTACAACACACAAAAATATACATATTTCACATGAAACAGAACCCCTTTGTATTTTTCATTCATTTATTCAGTCAATGTATTTTTTGGTAATGTTATATACCTATATTATACCTATAGTAAATGTTACTAAACAAAAATATGTACACTTAACAGATATTCCACATTTTCTCATTAATTAATTTTACTAAAAAGAATGATGCCTGACCCCATGGAATCAAAATTATGTTGCAATTAAAACACATGTCCTATATAAGGTTATGAGTGGATGATGGTGTTTATTTCCAGCATCTCAGGCCATTGGCAGAGAAACACTCTGGACAGATGACCAGTCCATCATAGTGCTAATACACACAGACACACACTTACATTCACACTTACAGCTACTGACAATTAATGTCTCCAATTCAGCTGTGCAACATGTCTTTGAACTGTTGGGAAAACCCTAACCTGCACAGGGAGAACACGCAAACTTCTCATGCAAGCTAATGTTATGACAGTCAGGAAAGAACTCCTACAGATATATGCACTTAAAATGCACAGTGTTCCCTTACTTGGAAAATAAACTAAAACATTGATGACATCATCTCTAACTCATGGGTGCATACAGTTTTTTGTGCAATGATGTAACAGCAAGCTGCAAATTATTTCATCGGCTCTAGTCAATTGTGGAACAGCAATGCAGGATTGCATCTTAAGAGTTTCTATCTTTAAGAGGACCTATTATGCCCTTTTACAAAGTATTTTGGGCTCTACTAGAACAGGTTTCATACTTGAATGTTAAAAAAACCCAGATTATTTTCTCCATATTCTCCATTGTTGCAGCCCCTCTCTTCCCAGTCTGTCAGTAACGCTCTGTTTAGTTCCTCTCTCTATGAAGCCCATCCTTCTGAAAAGCCCACTGTGCTCTGATTGGTCGGCTGGAGCAGTGTGTTGTGATTGGTCAAGCGTTTTGAGTGTGTTTGGGAAATGTCCCACACCTCCAGTTTCAACACACTACTGACTAACTCAACCAGGCCCCGCCCCTTTATTCTGCATATGAATTATTTAAATAAGGAATATTGTGATGTGTTCGGTTCCGGAAGAAAACTCAAGACAACAATGGAGGCGTTTCAGGGAGTTCAGAAACACTGATATAGAGAATAAGAGGCCGTTTGCACGACACTGCTTTCAACTAAAATCAGAAAACTTTATATGCGGTTTGGCCGTTCATTCACGCAACAACAGTGTTTTGGGGGCCTGA
The DNA here is from genome assembly GCA_030770095.1 of Gila robusta. Taxonomy (NCBI): domain Eukaryota; kingdom Metazoa; phylum Chordata; class Actinopteri; order Cypriniformes; family Leuciscidae; genus Gila; species Gila robusta. The sequence goes on from JAVALU010001442.1 coordinate 1,072,770, forward strand.
AAATTCAAACTCTTGAAAACAAGATTTAAAGTGCAAGTTTTTGAAAACAATACCGTTATCGTCTCTGTGTAAACAACAAAAATGCTAATTTGTGAAAATGGTGGCGTCATGCAAACAGCAACATTATATGAACATGTTGAACAGCAATATTAGATAAAAGTCCCCCTGTGGTGGTTTGATTTTGCTGTTTATATGTCTATGTGGTGTTTTTATTATGCTTTAAAACAAACATTGTGCAAATTCATAAGTCAACACCATTGCTGAGTATTTTCTCCTTAAAACTGCAGTGAACCAAAGACAGTCTTAAAAACGTATCGGGTTACTATTGTTACCCTCGTTCCCCCAGTGCATCGATACTCAACGCTTTGGGGAATGCCTTCGGCATGACGCGTCTGAAGTCTGTAGTGGAACTACTCCAATCTTGATTGGTGCTAAGTCTTTTGTCACTTAGTTGCATGTGACGGTGATCCGGAAGCTATAAAAGGAGACCGGAACATAGCCGCGTCAGCTTTTGAAGGGTCGAAGCAAGTCGTTCTCAGGAGCGCGAAAAGAGTGGCTGAAGGATGCAGCGTCTCGTTCCCCACTCAGGGAACGAGGGTTACAATAGTAACCCGAGACGTTCCCTTTCGTAAGGGAACTCACGCTGCATCGATACTCGACGCTTTGGGGAACGAATACCCACGCCGCCATACTGAGAGACCCCGCCCTGGTGTGAAGCAATCTGGCACACTCAAGACGTGAGAACTTGTGAACCCGGTGTAGAGGGCAGATCCAGACTGTAATGTTTTATGAAGGTGTGTGGGGAGGCCCAGCCAGCGGCATCACAGACCTCTTGAAGAGAAACCCATGCTAGCAAGGCTCTAGAGGATGCCACTCCTCTAGTTGAGTGGGCTTTTATCAGGAGAGGTGAAGGCAGATTGCGCACCTCGTAAGCTGAAGAAATAGCCTCTACTATCCACTTGCTAATAGTCTGTTTGGAGACCAGGGAGCCCTTCTTGGATAACCCAAAACACACAAACAGCTGGTCCGACTTCCTCCAGGCCGAGGTCCTATGTACATAGGCCTCAAGAGCTCGGACCAGGCATAACAAGTGTAGTTTAGCTTGATCAGCCGACACATGCGGTGGAGGATGAAAGACCTGAAGGATTATAGACCATGCCACATTCGAGGGCACCTTAGGCACATAGCCAGGTCTAGGGTGGAGAATTACTCTCACTCTGCCAGGAGCGAACTCGAGGCAAGAGGGAGCCACAGATAGCGCCTGCAGGTCGCCAACTCGTTTCAGGGAAGTAATAGCGAGCAGGAAGGCCACCTTAAAGGATAAGAATTTTTCAGACACCTTATGCAAGGGTTCGAAGGGTGCCAGGGATAACCCTTCGAGGACCACTGCCAGGTCCCACGTGGGGACCCTAGGCTGGATAGCAGGCCTCATCCTCTTGGCTCCACGAAGGAAACGAATTATGAATGGGTGTGTCCCCAGAGTGCCCACCCTTAAAGGCGTGTGGAAGGCAGATATAGCCGCCACATAGACCCTTAGCGTGGACGGGGAGAGCCCGTCAGAGAAACGATTCAGGAGGAACTCCAGCACTGAAGCCACTGGGCAGTTAACTGGGTCCAACTGACATTCTCTGCACCATGAAATGAAAATTTTCCATTTAAAAGCATAAAGTTTCCTCGTGAAGGGGGCTCTAGAGTTTAAAATGGTCTCAACAATCTCGGTTGAGAGACCAGAGTTTGTGAATTGGTACCCCTCCGGGGCCAATCCAGCAGCTTCTTGGGCTTCAGTCAAGGGTGAAGTATCACGACCTCGGGCTGAGGAGGGAGGACCATCTTGATCCGGATTTATCGCGGATCTATAAATAAAATAAATCTATTTTATTTTGCACTCTATAACCCCTGGGGGCAGAACAATTGGGGAAAACATACAGAGACGTGGTCTCAACCATGTCTGTATCATGATATCCAGGTCCAGCGGAGCTGGAAGAGCACGGGAGAGGTGGCGCGGAAGGTGGCCGTCTGCATGAAGGGGAGACGGGAACACCTCCGACAAACCGACCTCCATCCCGGCTAAAGCCAACTTGGGGTGGAGTTTGAAATCCCCGGGCCGCAACCCCTGCCTCGACAGGATGACTGCCCCCTCTTTGATCAGAGAGACCACCGACGTATTGTCTGTGAAAAATAGAACCTGATGGCCTCTCTGAAATCTCCTCAGATCCTGCGTTTCCAACACAGGTTCTAGGAGCAGGAACCATAACTTCCTCCCTATGATCAGAAAACGAGGGCATATGCGCGTAACTCTGGTCATGCGGAGTGGGTTCCCTCTCGGGAAAAACCCACTGGTCCTGAGCCACTGCTACAGGGTCCCCACGTACAGCAGGCCAAAGGATAATATGTTGAACGCTGCTGCCAGCGAGCCCACTCTTTGATAAGGTCATATAGTGGTGGCCTGGCCTAGCTTGATATTCATGACTATGGTCAGGAATGTGAATGTCCGAGCTGGAGACAATTGTGCCTGCATCATGACTATAACCTACACCGCCCCCAGGAAAAGGTTTCTCTGAAGGGGATCTAGTGATTTTTCCTAGACTCTGAGCCATATTCCCAAGTACCTCACGAGATGCAGAACAACACCTTAATGTTGAACTGTCTGCTTTAGTAGTCAATGGACGGGAATGAGGATGCCCTAAAGACTCCATGGAGCTAGGGCAGTGACCATGCATTCCAAGGAGGTGCGGGGATACAATACTAGGCCGAGTGGAAGAATCCGGAACTGATGCGCTTTTCCCCCAAAAGCGGATCTCGGAAACTTCCTGAGATTAGGTTAGAGAGGAACGAGGAGTTAAGGAGCTTGTGGATCTATTACGACAAACCATTCCTCGGAGCTGGTCTGACTGAAAGTCGGTAACTTGAATCTGAACCCAGTTAATGGTTGATCCAGTACCTTGAGATCCAAAATAAGGCCTAACTCCCTTCCCCTCACAGGAACTATGAAGTACCGGCTGTAGAACCCGGGCTCCCGTAACCAAGGAAGAGACCACTCTAAGGTCTTCTGTGTTAAGAGGGACTAGACTTCCTGTTCCAAGAACCGACCCTGCTCGGGGCTGGCAAACGCGTGAACCACCCCTAGTAGATAATATTTTTATATTAGCTCCACTGTAAGCAGGACCCCCATGGCTATAATTTGAAGACCCCTCGGGGTGTCTAGATATGCCATTACAGGGACCAGTCCCTCGAGACTGGCCTCGGCTATAAATTTCCAAGGGGCTTCGGTGGCCTGAAGCAGTTAACTGGCAGGAACTAACCGAAATATGCTCTCTACAGACCTCCTGAGAGGCGGTGAACTTGACAGGGCCGCAACGTCTTCGGGCGGGCACTGCGATTGGTGTTCGCTGGAAGCCGATGTGTCCCGAGGCGCCATTGGCGGCGGGAAGCAAACATCGATTTCCTAAGGGCTGCATAAGGTGGCGAGACTCTTGTACTCGCTCTCCTGGGGGAACGCCCATAAGGGTCCGCATTTTACAACAAGACCTCCTGGTCGAGGCCATCATAACCCGAGAGACAGTCCTCAGACCTGTCTTCGGTATGGATGGCTTTGTGCGAGAATATTTCCTCTGGCCCCAAGCCTTATACGGGGGGGCACGAGAGGCAACCTTCTCGGAATATGAGGAGCTGGCGGCTGTCCCATGAGGCTACCCCCTGGCAGCAACCCCATGAGACCTGGACTGACAATTGGGGATAGCTGATTGTCGCTCTGCCTCCTGAAGCCTCTCGATAACGGTTCTTGCCGCGTCGCCAAAGAGGCCAGAAGGCGAAAGGGGGGCATCGAGAAGGAAGGCCCTGTCCTTCTCCCCGATACCCAAGCGATTTAGCCATAAATGTCTCTCTGAGACGACTAGTGCTGCCATAGAACGGCCAATGGCACGGGCCATCTCTTTAATTATACGGAGAGATAAGTCAGCCACTCTATGAAATTCAGTAATACCGTGGAGTGAGACCTCCCAGTTATCATCCACCTCTTTGAGGAGGTCAGCCTGGTATGCCTGTAATAACCCCATCGTATGTAGGCATGCACCGGCTCGACCCACCGCCATATATGCTTTCCCTAACAAATTCGATGTACGAGATTTGGAGGGAAGTGTCTGAGCTATCAGGGATGACGCAATGTCGGGGAGAAAATATTTCGCAAAATATTCCTCTACCCGAGGCATCACCTCAGAACCATTCTCATTAGATTCCCTAATGGATGAGTATAAATAACGTGGGCAAGGGGACGCACCCCGCCTGAGTCGTTTCGCTATATTCGCCATATATATTGAGATAGACAGACAACACCAAATAAGACAACACAGTCACACAGAATGCTTGCTGAAGACAGAAAGCTGACGCAGCTATGTTCCGGTGTCCTTTTATAGCTTCCGGATCACCGTCACATGCAACGTCACGAGTGACGAAAGACTTAGCACCAATCAAGATTGGAGTAGTTCCACTACAGACTTCAGACGCGTCATGCCGAAGGCATTCCCCAAAGCATCGAGTATCGATGCAGCGTGAGTTCCCTTACGAAAGGGAACACAGTGTTTCTGATGTCACAAACAACCTTGTAAACAATCAGATCAACGTGTGAGGCGGGGCTCATTTGCATATTCATAGAACCACGTATACTAAATGAGGCAAGGGTGTAGAGTAATATTCAAGCTATTTTAAGGCATGAATAAATATTTTTCAAGGAAAAAACTTTTAAATATGTTATTTTGGTGATCAAAGATGAGTTTTAATGGATAATATTATTGACTACAAGGGGACTTTAACATGTAAAAAGGCATAAAAGCCTTTAAAACGCCTTTAATTTTTAATCAGTCAATCAGTTTCCTGCAATTTTTCAGTTAAGTTTAATAGTAGCATAGACATCACACATTTTCTGCCTTTTTCTTTTTAGAAAAACATGGACATGGTTTTCTGTGTTTTTCCATTCAGTGGCCATCCACACTGTGACCACTGAATGGAAAAGACAGTGAAAGCCTCATCACCACTCACCCAAAGCGAGTCTCCTTCCGCCTCAGCCTGGTCACGTACACAGCCAAGAGCACAGCTAGAGCGACAGCGACGGCGATGGCCATCACCACGTACCACCAGTGCCAGGAGAACGCCGGAGGACTCGAGAGACCTGATGTAAAAAGACAATTATGTCCATTTAAACTTGAGTAAAAAGAGGAAAAACATGCAAGCACTGATGTGTATGTATAGCTTTGTTTCAAAACCTAGATAACTGCCTATGAAACAGGATTTCAAAGCATGACAGCCTCTGACTGTAATGTATTTTCTGTCTGTGCTTTTGTTTTGAAGAAAAGAGTGGTGCTTTTCCTTTTCCATCTCTACAAAGCTATGAATGGCCCGAATCAGAATATCTCACCAAGTCTCCACATTAGAGAAATTAAGAGTGTGTCATATGTAATAGTGATCAGTGTTGTCTTTTCAGACCCATTTAGCAACTTTAAAAAAAAAAGTAACTAGCAACAAATCTAGCGACATTTTGGACTGCTGGTAAACGTAGTCAACCACTACTGTATATAATACTCTTTTCCATTGTCTGACAGAAAATATGCAAATCAGAACAGTTTTTTTGGACGACCGACTATATATTATATTAAAATATAGCATATGAGCACGGATTAGGAGAGAAAACGGATGTAAAGATCCAACAGTTAGCACATCATCTAATGACATTTAGCTACTTTTCGAGCAGGCTTTAGCTACTTTCCATTGAAAATAGTTGGCAACACTGATAGTGACTGATATACTGTTGCCTTGAGTTGTCCTACTCACGATGCAAAGCGGTGTGGTGCTTCTCATGGTCAGTAATTTCCTACAATCAAATTCTGACAAAATCAAAAAAACACTAAATATAAGCTGCTACAAATATGAATGCACTGAGATCACTATTTCTACAGGTCTTCTAGCCGGATGTCAAGCTTGATAGGGATTTTTGCTTGACAAATTCTTCTTCCTGAGAAATCTAAGTTACGAAACTTTCTGTTCCTGATGCCGAAATGCTAGTCCATGCGTTCATGAACTCAAGATTATTATAATGCACTGCAGGCTGGATTTCCTGTAGTCTCTATAAACAATCTGGTTCCATTTATTCAAAATGCAGAAGCAACAGTTCTTACCAGATCTGGAAAATGTGTCATACTTGCCCAGTTTAATCATTGCTGCATTGGCTACCGGCTCTGAATATAAACTCCTAGTTCTTTATGTATTTATTGATTCATGTATTGCCCTCTCTCCTCTTGTTGCTCATTGCTGCCTTTCGCTTGTCAGAACCGGACGCACACTTGGCAAATGGTTACACAGATTTTAAACAGGTCTGAAATCTGCTGTAGTGTCAGTGGCTAGTTATTGTGAGCCTTACATTAGAAGAGCATGCATGACTTTGTATTGCAGACTTGTTGTAAATTAGTCACGGTTAGTTTAAATGACTGAAGAAGCCATGATCTGATCTTTACAAACAATTGTGAAATTAAACAAGAGCATCTAGTTAAATCACACCAGGCTAGATTCAAACCTGGCTTGCATGAATAAATAGTGTTGCACTATGCTCACCAGAGCAATATCTGACGTGTCTTAATATTTTATCATGGTCATCTGGTCGCCTTAAAGCACATCTATAAGAGGCTAGAAACTCTCTCGCTCTCTCTGTGTGTGTGTGTACCTGGTATTCCCTATGTTATAGGGACCAAATGTCCCCACAAGGATAGTAATACCAGCAAATCTTGACCTTATGCGGACACAGATTTTTTTTGTTCCCCATGAAGAAAACAGCTTATAAATCATACTAAATGTAGTGTTTTGAAACTGTAAAAATGCAGAAAGTGTCCTATGATGGGTAGGTTTAGGTGTAGGGTTAGTGTAAGGGGAGAGAATATACAGTTTGGACAGTATAAAAATCATATGGGTAGTCCCCAAAAAACATGGTAACCTGTGTCCATGTGTGTGTGTGTGGTGTGTGTGTGTGTGTGTGTGTGTGTGTGTGTTTTGTTCAGTGTCTGGGGGTGCGTGCGCGTGTGTGTGGGTGTTTTGTTCAGTTGGTCATTGGTTGAATTAGCTCATTAAATGACCTCATTGCAAGATGTCCATATTTGCAACAGGGTGTGTTGCTTCTAGAAATCGCCCTAAAGTCTCTGTTTCTCTTTAAACATGCCTCCCACTCAACATAACCCCTCACAGGTTCTGTCTGCAACTGCTTTCCTTTCATTTCATTTCTTTATGTTACTTTCTTTCCTTAATTTGTCTTTTTCTTCCTCTTTTTCTGAGACAGCAACAGCAAACAGAAAACATTTCAAGAAGGGCACTAAATAAGGGAAGTAAAAGGAAAAGTCCACTTCCATATATTGTGTGGGTCCGGATTTCTTGTGGCACCAAATCACATATATGTCTGAAATCACTTCAGTAAAATAACATCTTGATTAACACATACAAATGTAAAAAGGTTTCTTTCAGGGTTAGGTTAGAGTAGAACAAATAGAATTAGATCAATATAAAAAGATTACTGAAAGACTAATAAAAGTCAATGGGAAGTTCCCACTCGTATGTACATGTCACTCACCTCTGGATTGCCCAGTTTCTGCAAAACATTGCAAGAAAAGAGACCATTAACACTGAGTGGAAATGTTTGACCAGCATGTGAGTATTTTAGATTATCGTGTGTCTGTTTTCATACCTGGATGAAAGAGCGTGATGGTTTGGAGGGGCGTCCAGGGTCCCTGTCCTGCACCGGTGTACGCACACACTCTGAAGGAAACATTCGACAGGGGTGCTGAGAGGTTGACAAGCAGCTCTGTGTCCAAACCCGTGTCCACCAGAACCTGCCAGAATGGACATATGCAGACGAATCAGTGATACGATGGGCCCTATTTTAAGGATCTATAAAGCGCACGGTGCAAGTGCACTTAGGATGTGTCCAAATCGACTTTTGCTAGTTTAATGACGGGAAAAATAGTCGATGCGCCCAGCGCATGGTCTAAAATGGTTGTCCCTATTCTCTTAATGAGTAATGGGTGTGTTTTGGGGCGTAACGTGCAAAAAAAACAATCAGAGTCTCATCTCCCATTCCCTTTAAAAGCCAGTTGTGCTCACAATATGGCGGATTCGCTATTTACATGGCGGAATCTGTGTGTGTAATAAACAGTGTATGCGCATTGTGTACCCGTCTATAGGAGCACATTACTAACGTGCTCTTTAAATAACAAAATAAAATACTGCGCCATTGACTTTAAACCAGGTTTCAGTTGGTCAATGGCACAGTCTATTTCAGTTCCTCAAAATAGCAATGCGCCTGAACACAGCTGGTTTTCAGACCAGAAAGACCATGGGCGCACAGATGGGCGCAAATGCATTTGCTATTTAAGCAACGTAGCGCAGGACGTGAAAATGAAAACTGCGTTGGGTTGAAACTAGCAAAAAAACACTTGTGTTGTGCCTGGCGCCGCATTGCGACGGGTGTATGATAGGGCCCGATATGACAACTACTGAACCCTGCTGAATAAAACAGCATTGCTGGTCACCAGCATAAGGTATGTTCTTCATACTGGGACCTGCGTGGGACCACTAGACCGGCTCTAACCAGCATAAACCAGCCTGGAACAACAGGGAATTCATGCTGCTTTATGCTGGATTTTCGAGTCAACATGAAACACTGATTTCTGTAAACTGATGGATCGACACAGAGAAAAGAATGAAATGGAACAAATTTGATTTCATGTTTGAAGTCAAGTCGTTGATGTCATTTTTAATTCAAAATCCCAGGGAATAAGATGCAATTCTACGGAACATTTTTGCTGGACTTTACAAAAAAAAGGTTTCCCTTTCGTTACAAAAAGATCTCCATGATAGTATAACATGGCAATACAACGGTACTGAATGATACCATAATCATATACCAAGGTATTACCATGTCCAAAACAAATGGTAATTTTTCCAAGATTAAGGAATGGAAATCCAAAAGTAAACAAAAATATTGTTATCGGTGCGTGGTCCTAGTAAACCCTACGGAAATCCTTGTCTGAAGGAACAGGAAAACGGCTTATAAATCATACTGTGATGTTTTTTTTTATGTACAAACACAGAGAGTTGTGTGTGATGGGCAGGTTTAGGGGTAGGGTTAGTGTAAGGGGAGAGAATATACAGTTTGTACACTATAAAAACCATTATGTCAATGGTAGAGTTCCTATTAAACATAAAAAACAATCTGTGTGTGCGTACGTGAGTGTGTGTGTGTGTGTGTGTGTGTGTGCGTACGTGTGTGTGTGAGTGTGTGTCTGTGTGTGACTGTTTACGGTTACCTGTTCCATACTCGGCGCACTGTACTCCATCATGTATCCCTGCAGTTGGCCGTTAATCTTTCCAGAAGGTTCGGACCATCTCAGGAACACTTCTGTCCCGTTCACCACAGCCGTCACATTGTCTGGGGTCGAATCCGGAACTAAAACAAATAAAACAACCAAAATGATCAAAACTGTGTGACAGGAAGAAAACCAACATAGAACATCTTATTCTTATACATAGTCTTCTTATTATCATTTAAAATCTTCAATAAAAAATTGAATATTAAACCTTTAAAAAAAAAAAAAATAGAAATGGAAATCCTTGAAGTAGTAGGAATATTGTATTGTTTGCCTGTGTGTCTGCTTGTCTATTTGGGAATTTAGCCCTTGTTTCGTTATTTTTATTGTGTTTTTTATCTGTTTTATATGTTTGTATTTGTATGCCCTTTTTTTTTATTGTCCTCAATGTTTTTAGTCCATGTATTGTTACTCATCTTCCATCTTAAGGACCAACAAGCCTTTGGGCTTTTTTGTGTTTTTGTCATTTTAAACACTTCGTGTTGATTGCTGTTGTTCAATAAAATTTTCATTCATTCATTCATTCAACATCTACACTCTCGTTGCTTATCAGTGGGTAAGACGTGTAGATGCCCTAATTTCTGAGAGACTCGATTTTCGATCACGCTTTCATTTCATTTATAAAGTTTACTCTCATTATTTTCACACACTCATTATTGCGTAGTAAACGTAGAGGTTTTTGTATAATATACCTGATCCCCTGGCTCACATGTTATCTAGCAAACACAAGTAGTGAATGGGTCTGCCAAATATTTTTCCTGTTATTCGGTAGAAATCATTTTTGTTTTGAAGCCATTATCTGTGCCTTTCCGAATCAGGTATTCGGCGAGGGGCTCATCTCTACAACACATGAGAGATAAAGCTTCACTTGAGCTCATGTGTCCCGAAAATGAGTTTCAAAGAGAGTCTTTACTGAAGAGAGAGAGAGAGAGAGAGAGAGAGAGAGAGAGAGAGAGAGAGAGAGAGAGAGAGAGCTGTGACAAAGGAAGACACTTACTAATAATGAATCACGTATACATCATATGCAGGAATATAACAGACAAAATGTCACGTCTTTTTGTTTAGTTTTTTGTACATAGATGAACCCTCTGGTGCTCTTTGTGTGTCGTCAATTTTTTTATTTTATTTCAATGAAATTAATGTACTATATTTTAGTTTGATCATGTTTTTTATTTAATATTTTGTATTTTTAGGGGATTTTATGGTACTAAATTATATTTACTCTGTATTTATAATCCATTTATTCACTTTTTGAGCATAGACCTGAAAATGTAATTCCCAACTTAAACTGTCATGAATCTTGAATGCTTTAGAGCACAGACTGAAGTTTGATCTCTTTTCAAAGACACTTGGAAGATTATTGCTGAAGTGAAAATGCACAAAAATACTATTTTCAATTTTTATATGAAATACATACTTTCAAAAACAAAATCAAAGCCTCACATTAGTGACACTTGTACATTGCCGCTACACTTACCAGCAGATTTAATGGCATAATCTCTATATTAATATATTAACTCATTATTATTGCAATGCAAAATAACTGTACATTTCCAAGATGAAAACTACATGCCACGGACTTGTGATGTGATGTGGTCATGTGACAACAATGTGAAACATTGCACAAGGCCTAGTGTTGCACTCTTTCACATTTTTAAATTAATACATAGTATAAGTGTTCTCTGTGGTATTCAGCAAGTGGTAAGATTGTATTTCAGTCTGAACATATTTTCACTTTTCATATATTCTGCAAAAGTGTAACAAAGAGCCTCTTTTACTTTTCTCTCGCTTTCTTTGTCAAACTCATTGCACTGCAGCCGTCTCTGTGTCTAATCCAGAGCAGCAGAAATAACAACACACACTGGAAACGGCCGCGGTAATGGTCTGGAAATAGCTCTGTGTGTGTGTGTGTGTGTGTGTGTGTGTTTGCCATAGTCTTAGTATATTTTTTCTCCATTTCAGGTATGATAGAAAGCTTATTCTCTGTCGCTTCACCCTGTAAATCTTCGCCCCTGCGCTGGAGACGTTGCGGATCGTGGCATGGCATTCAGATGATGTTATCAAGAGGAGTTTCACATCTGATTGTTTCCACATGTGTCTCTGGCTCATGGCTGTGAAAATACACTTTTGTCAAAAGCGCTCTGCCTTCCTCTCCCATTTCTGCAGCCTAACCTTCTCTCTCAATAACTTTCCTTTTTGGAAATCTTCTTTTAAATGTCCAGTACGATCAAGCAGACAGTTCAAAGAATCCAGGATAAATAGAGGGACAGGAAACTGGCTGTTTCTAAAACTGGAAGGACCAATAGGTATTGTTGGGGTTGTTGCAGTTTTGATCCTACTCTATTCATCACTACTTAAAATGTATCCAGGCCATGTTTTACCAGTAAACCTCAGTCAGCATTCTGATCTCTTTGATTATGAAACTATGAGTCGTGTGTTTCTTAGAGCACATGTGCTGCATTACAAGGCCTGAACCTCAGTCTTAAAGCAATTAGTCACAAATTGCGTTGTTTACTGTTTGCGGTTGCACACGGTGTAAAATGTGCTTTCAGAAAGGTTTTCTTTGACTGTTCTCTCGTGCAGACAGGGCTGTGTTTACAGGAAAATACGCCACGTACACACACTACGGAAAAACTTGCCAATTAACCTTTTACTGCTTAATCCTGTTCTGTACACACACACTTCAGTGATTCACGGGAGTGACAACCACATTCTACAACCGAATTAACCCAAAAAATGCAGGTAGACACAATCGCATTCACAAAAAATGATATACAGTGAACTGAACTGAACTGAACTGAACAACTAGTTGTTAATGCTGTATTTAAACAAGTATGGGCAAGAAAAACACAGGGAAAACGGTGACTCATTCTTGTTGTCAGACCTTGCCAAAAAAAGCCAATAATAAATCAAAACAAATCCAAATGCTTTATATTGAAAATGAGACCAAAATAGCTCATAATAAGTGAGATGGCAACACTTCAAGAGTGTGCTCTGTGAAAAAGCCTTCAAAGCTTAAACAAATCATGAGCAGTCAATCATCACAATTTTGGAAGTGATTGGTATTTCATAAACACACAGAACGTAATATTTAGGGGATTCACTCCCGTATTTAAATGCGGTTGTGTACATGGCCATAGCGTGGCAGACTGTCACTTGTAATATGACAGTGTTAGGGAATAACCAATAATAACTGACATTAAATTGTGTACATTTTCAGTAGCAAAATAATAACTCAGCATTTTTCAAAACAATGTACATTTTCCAGTTACAGTTATGTTGTCGTTGTTACATTGTATTTTAACATGCCATTTTACAGCTGAAATGAGCAATCAGAAATGCTCAAACGTGGCACTGAAAGCCTGATATACTGTAGTGATTCAGTCCACACAGTTCATGAGGTAAACTGTTCATAACTTATAAGAATGTAAATGTATACCTTGAAATGCAATGCAAGTCACTTTGGATAAAAGCGTCAGCCAAATGCATAAATGTAAATGTAAATAACTGGTCCACTACTTTAACTTTATACGTTTATGGCGTTTATAGCTTGTCCAGCACTGGTGGAGACGAGCAGATGTGATTATGATTATGTAAGTTCAGCTCACAGGTTTAAGTTAATCCGTTCAAATAGAAAGTGCCAAACCAATTTCGTTGGGATATCAGCGATCAGCTTTGTTTTCTCTCTCTCTCTCTCTCTCTCTCTCTCTCTCTCTCTCTCTCTCTCTCTCTCTCTCTCTCTCTCTCTCTCCTCTCTCTCTCTCTCTCTCTCTCTCTCTCTCTCTCTCTCTCTCTCTCTCTCTCTCTCTCTCTCTCTCTCTCTCTCTCCTCCCTTGGGCAATGTGGGACTCTGGGAAACTAGCAAAGAGTATGTTTTTTCTTCTTCACAAACCCCTCCTCTTTTTCCTGTCCTATCCATCACAGCATTCCTCTGCCCCATTCACTTTTCCCACAGTGTGTGCATGTCTGTATTTCATTCCCTCTTTTTTTTTTTGGGCAAGAATAAATCAAAGGTCATGTGAGGTCAGGGCAGATGAGACAGGGGCCGCTACATGAAACGGGGGAGGGACAGAAGTCAATGTAGCGTGTTTGGGAAAGCAGGAAATTCTTTCTAGAAGAGAATTTGTAGGATTAGTGGAGCAAGAGATTAAAAAAAATATTGCTCAGAGTTTGCTCTTTTTTGTATGGTGGAGATGGTGTTGTTCTCAGTTAAGTATTAACTTTGTCTAAGATGTTTCTTTTAAAATGTTGGGGGGGGGGGGGGTATCAAAATAGGAAAATTCAAATAGACACAAATTAAATATTTGTTGACACACATTAGAGCTATAAAATGAATGTAGCAACTCAGATCATTTAGTCTTGGAAGAATCTGAAATATTTGAAAAACTCATATTTTTCTCTCATACATTGCACACTTGTGATCAGTTGATCAGCAGAACTCATGTGTTACATCCCTTAAAGGGTTAATTCACCCAAACATTAAAATTCTGTCGCCGTTAATTTCCCATAAGTCCATAAGAACATTGATCAACACACATACACACTTCTAACGTGGTAAAGGTTATTCTCGTGTGTCACGCAAGAACGGTGTGTATGTGGTGTGTCACAAATTAAATCTGTTCATCATATAAAGTGAGCGTGTCTTTAAACCACATATGGATTACTTTTACTGTGTTTTTATGATCTATTCGAAGCCTGAAGGTTTTGGTTGCGTGAATTTTCAATGGATGGGAACAAATATATCCGAAAATATGAAAAATAACAGAGGTTTTATGGATCTGCTGTGCAAATATGTATACTGCAGTATATGATATCACACATTTGTAACGTGGTATACCAACAGATAACCCGCATCTAATCTGTAACCACTGTCTAATTTGTGATTTTTCTTGTAGGGAGAAAGATTGAGAAAAGCAGAACAGAGAGAGAGCAAAAGAGGTGCTTTGAGTCCACCACTAATAACCAAAAACAACAACACACCTACACACACATATAAACACACACACCCCAGTACAGCCGTCCACGACCAAAACCCTCTCCTGGAAAAAATGAAACATTTCCTTCTCTCCTCCATTATTCCTGTCTCTCGCCCGTCCCACATACTGACACAGCGCTGACGTAAATTATACACTGGAGATTGAAAGTAAATATGGTTAAGCAGAAGACAGGGAAAGAGAATCACAAGAAATACCTTTTTAAAGACAACGTGAGATGGCATTACAAACCCATTTTTACGTCCATATATTGTATAATATGTGTCAGTGTTTGTTTCACACTCCTTGTGCACGGTGTTGTACACCAGATGTGAGTGCACGCGGAGCCAAGAGTACATTGTGTGTTGGAGCACGTAATGTAAAACCTGTAGTGGACAGTTGCTGTCGCTCCACTCACAAGCCTGACGCTTCGACTTCTTTTGGAAATATGCTCATTGCTACAGAACAAGTATACAAAGTGGACAAATTTTGGGTGAACTGTTAGTTACTCAACATTAACTTCAAGAGATAGTTCACCCAAAAATGTAAATTCTGTCAGTAATTACTCACCCTCATGTTGAATACTTTTTGTGCGCAAAAAAAAAACTTTATTTCAACTATTCATTTCCTTCTCTGTGGGCCTCGAGTAAGTAAACTGGTGTAACAGCGCAGCGCTTCTGTGTTGTACGTCACACGTAGGCTCACTATTGGCCGACGCTGGTCATGTGTGTGATGCGTGTGACGTACAACACTGAAGCTTACGCTGTTACACTAGTGAACTGACTCGAGGCCCACAGAGAAGGAAATGAATAGTTGAAATAAAGTTGTTTTTTTTGCTCACAAAAAGTATTCTCGTCGCTTAATAAACTTAAGATTGAGCCACTGTCGTCACTTGGACTATTTTAACGATGTCTTTAATAACTTTTCGGGGCTGGCAAGTGTCAATCCCTTAGAAGCCTATGGAGGAGTGATCCAGCTCTCAGATTTAATCAAAAATATCTTAATTTGTGTTGCGAAGATGAACGAAGGTCTTACGGGGTTGGAACAACATGAGGGTGAGTAATTACTGACAGAATTTACATTTTTGGGTGAACTATCCCTTTAATTCATAATTGTACTGGAGTACTGTACATAATCACAGCTATGATAAACTGCAGCCTCGTTCCTATGGACAACTGATTTCCTGTACAACAGCGCACAAATGTGTGAAAACATCAGAAAGGATGCATTTTACTATGCACAACTAAACCTATGATGTGTATTAGGAAACACACAGTCAACTCTGATTTCACGAGTTCGCACGTACAAATAATTAGAGTAAAAGAGTAAGGTTATTTGGCGTGCTCTCCGGGGGGTTGGCTTCGAGCCCAGAGTACTCCCTGTGTCCCGGGCTGGGATAGGAACTAGCGAGATGAGGAGTCGGGGGGGCGGAGGGATGCAGGAATGACTGTCGAGGAACGGAGGTCCTGACACGTGTTGTCTAGAATGAGTGAATCGGCTGTGTATATATATAGTATGATTGGGTAGATCATTGAAACGTGTACCTCCCAAACTTTGTTAAAAAAAAAACATCATTTTGTGTTGTTCACAATTGCTTCATCTGGATATTAAGGATATTATATTGAGAGCTAATTGAGTATTTTAGCTGAAGTGTCCTGCTTTCCAGCGAACAACATCCCATGTGTCTCTTCTAGAGCTTCAGAAGAGACTTCAGCAATATCTCAGACTGTGCTCAGATTCCCCAAGTCTATGATCAAAAGTCAGATATATGAATGTGAACATTTCTCATCAAAATCCTTGAAAAAAAGTCCTTGAACTATGCTCTCCACATTCATTTCATAGCTCTCAAATGTATCCACCAAATGATACTGCAAGAATTATGACTGTTTTCAAACAGGCTTCCTGAACGTCTGTTATTGGTCAGGAAAACCGACAGCTCCGACTCAAAGTTACGCCATTGAGCTGATGCTGCTGTGATTGGCTGGGAGGAGTGATCAAACAAACACATCAATGTTGTGGTAGTGCTAAAAAGTCCAGCTGTTTACATTGAAAGAATCAACCTATGAATGGCTATTTATTGTTGTCTCTTCGTTTTAAGCTGGGATATGAAAAAGTATTCTAACGCAAAAAATAAAATGAATAAATGAAAGAGCAATCACTGAGGAATAGTGTTTTTCAGGAGCTTGAAGGAAATTCTTCTTGTGCTTGCATTAACTCGCCAGCGGCCTCATTTATAAAGCATTTTTAACTAAAATCCAAGCCATCGTTCATAATTTATAAAAACAGTCTTTGACGTGGTAAAGGGCTCAGTGCCATGTCAGGGTCTAAGCAGGCATACTTGGTATTTGGAAATTTAATAAATTCTCGCCGTTCTCAAGTAAAGGGTTTGGATGGTATACATGTTTTTTGTGCGTACATCGTTCTCCAAATCATACAAACGCACATTTGAGAAATGATCATAAGATCAAATGTAGGACGGTTTCTATGCAACATTTTATAAATAAGGCCCCATGTCTCCATTTCTTTCTGCCTGTGTGTATTAAAGCTGCACTCACAGTCGTTTGTTTCAATGAAACATTTCATAATGCCAATTTATGGAAAGTACCCATCAGCCAGATGCCCACCTCGCTCTCTCTTCTACAAACACTCCTTCAACTATAATCTGGCATGGAAAAACTTACTACAGCTCAAGTACAGTTACGGCTGACAGACAGCCAGAGCCAGAGCAGAAAACACACATCAAAACCTGGAGATGAACCGGTCCGTGTACTTGTCGGCCAACGGATTTTCGTTTTGAAAGGAAAAAAAAACAAAAACGAAAAACGGACAGTTTCCCAATTACCATTAGTAAATAGGAAAACGAAAAACGGAAAACAACCCATTATTCGTTTTTTGTTTTGATATTAAAAAACGGAAAACGAAAAACAATCTCGTTATCCGATTATCCTACATGTGTTTATAGATGGAAATCGGAAATCAAAAATACGTATGTATAAATCGTAATCCTTAATTCCATAGATATAAACACTAATTCTGCACTGGTATTTTTTCGTGACCCGGAAGTTACTCCCGCCACGCCAAGACCCGCCCTATTTGAAAAATGTATCTGATGTTTTCGGAGTTGTGAGATCCAGGTGATCACCGGGCGCTCAACGCTCATTAACCCCGACTGGAACAGCTTTTCCTCGGCTAGTCCTTCTGTTTGCCGCTGGCTCTGATGTCTTTAGTCTAGTGGTTAAACATGAGATGTAATTTGTCTTGTGTATAAGTCGATCTTTGGTCTCATTAATCTATAGTTTGTTCCATAGCAAATCGTTTTGGCTGAGGGCAAAGTGAAGTTTCATAACTTTATATATTTAGGCCATTTAACTTTAACTTTGTAGCCTATTAGAGAGCTGACTTATGTTTGACTTAATTGTTTGCTTTATTGTTATGCATTGTATAGCTTCTTATACCTATTAGGCTACTTATACTTTTATACTGGATATTATTGATCATTAAAACTGACATTTAACAAAAAAGACAGGGTTGTGTAATTTTATATTCTAAAATATATAGAATATTATATATATATATATATATATATATATATATTTTACTATACATTATCTTCACTGTATGTACATGTATAATAAAATAAAATGACACAACCCTGTCTCTGTTTGTTAAATGTCAGTTTTAATAATCAATAATGTTTCATATTTTTAAAATGAAAACAAAAAGAACCAGGGTTGTGTTTTATATTTCGTGTTGTTATAAATATATGCAGTGATCGAAGATAATCAATGTGCATTGCCTGAAACACATTTGTGTGGCCATTAATATGTTGAAGATTTTTTTAAATGAAAAGAGGCAGAGTGGTGTTTTATTACATATTTCGTTTTATTGTTGATGAAAAGAGGCAGAGTTGTATTTTATACCATATTTCGTTTTATTGTTGCCTAAAATATACATAAAGAGATAACTGGATTAGCCAGAGCGCGCTGAGTGACGCGATCAAGAACGCGCTGTTCCATTTGCAGAATAACCGGACTTGCGTCCTCTCGTCCTCGGGAGTTCGTTCTCCTGAGTCGAACTTGGCAAGTCCGAAGTTTGCGTATACAGTACTTGGTATTGAGAAACGGCCTATATCTATGACAACCGCTTACTACTTACGATCGCTTCCGGGTCACGAAAAATACCAATGCAGAATTAAGGATTACGATTTATATCTTCGTATTTTGATTTCCGATTTCCATCTGTAAACACATCAAGGAAAATCGGATAACGAGATTGTTTTTCGTTTTCCGTTTTTTAATATCAAAACAAAAAACGAATAATGGGTTGTTTTCCGTTTTCCTATTTACTAATGGTAATTGGGAAACTGTTCGTTTTTCGTTTTTGTTTTTTTTCCTTTCAAAACGAAAATCCGTTGGCCGACAAGTACACGGACCTGAACCTCACAGTGCACATTCACAGACCAAGTGCACGTTAGGGAACGCCATTTTAGTCATTCCTATGTGGATTCCAAGTACTCTGAGCTCATCCCTAATGTACATTAGCAGATACATCTCTTCAGTCATGACTGTCTCTCTCAGTCCCTGCTCTTCCCGTCCTGACAGTTTCCATGTCAGTGTTTAGCGGACACAGACCTCACACATCTAGCTACTGTAAACACACTTAAGCTCCACTGACTCCAGCAGAAGACTGCACTGTAACACTGTGACCATCTGAACACGAGAACGGCTTGTTCTTCCTCTCAGACGTGCTTACCTCCTTCACTGGTGCTGATGGGAACCCATGCCGTCCAGTTAGAGACACCCTGACTGCTCCGGCAGGCCATCCTGAAATCATACTGGCTGAACGCTTCCAGATCTGAGATCAGATGACTGGTGTCTGGTGCGCTGACCTCCTGGTTGTAGATCAGCTGATCCGAGTCTTCACCAGAAGCTTTAACCTGAAAGGTATTGGATTTTAACAATTAGATGATTTTTAGGGGTTTCTTATCATTTCCTAGTGCCATTTAGCCTGACTCCGCCCTCCTACGTACTTCCGCTCAATTTTCATTTTCCTTCAGTACTAGTCTGGGATTGTGCTGTAGACTTTGGTTCTCTCAGATAAATTTTTTACCGGGCCAATCAGCGAACAGAGGGAGTGGCTGAGAACGATGACGTTGATGTCGTGCGTTATTTTGAGTTGTAGTTCAGTAATGGCAGCGGAGAAAGATGCGAGCGAAGCCATTCGGTCAATTGTGGCAACGCTGCCGAATATCACGAAGTTAAAGCCGAAGCAAGAACCTCCCCACGGGGTTCGGGAGAAGTTTGATTTTCCAGCTCGCTCCGTTAGTGGTGAATGAGTTGGCTAAGGCGAACGCTAGGCATACGTCACGACCAAACGTTAGCGATTGGTTTTGGCAGATCCAGAGTGACTCTGGGCAGATCCAATAGTTCTAGACTTCAATAGAGTACTCGCCTACAAGGAAGTTAACGCTTGTCAATGGAGCGGTGGGTGGGACCAGGTCATCTATAACACTTTCCAACACCAAACTGCAATAAATGTTTGTTTGTAAAAAAAAATCCACAATCTTTTTTTAAATGATCAAACACTTTTAATATTTAATATTTCACACAAATATTAAATGAGTGAAAATCCGTTTGCTTCACTCAACAAATCTCACTCTCACGTGGTTAGTATGCTGAATGGACATCCTACGACTATGGGAAATTATTGTTATCATTTTATTTTTTAAATGAGGCAAGAATAAGTAACTTTTAGTAACTTTTTCCACATTGGTGTGTGGACACACACAGGGAACAGCCACAAATGACTTGTGTGACATTCACTTTCTGTTTAGGGCAAAGAAGAAGCGACCTCTATCACTTCTCCCTTCCCCAGGATCCTGTGCTAGTGTCAGTGTAAATATCAGGATTTTTAAATATACCTTACACGTTTGTTCTGTGTAAACACACAATTATGTCACAGTCCTTGTTGGTACACTTGTAAACCTAATCATTTTCCAGTGCATGTGTAACATATATACGGTACATATGTAACATTAATTTATTTGTTTTGATTTTATGTTGCTGTATCTTTCACGGAAAGAATAACACTGTTGTGTTAAAGGTGCAGTGTGTGTTTTTAGCGGCATCTAGTGGTGAGGTTACGAATTGCAACCAACAAAAGTTACGGTGGCCGACAGGAAAATATGTCATCGTCTGAGACAGCAGAGAGTAGCCAGTTCAGCAATGAGGTTTCTTTACAAGGATAAATTAAGAAATTATGTTTACTTAATTATTCAGTAAAACT
Source organism: Gila robusta (assembly GCA_030770095.1). NCBI lineage: Eukaryota > Metazoa > Chordata > Actinopteri > Cypriniformes > Leuciscidae > Gila > Gila robusta. The sequence continues at coordinate 1,093,426 of JAVALU010001442.1, forward strand.
ATATGTTATTGCGAATATTATTGTTACTTGTTCATCATTGTGTCAGTGTTTTATTCGCTGAACTAAGCTTGCTTCCTTGCATGAAGAGCAACATAGTAACGAAACGCGTTTGTCCGTTTAGGGCCACCGTAGAAACATGTCGCGCATTTCAATGATCGGGAACCCGCGGTGTGTGTAGACAGAAACTGCTCATTCTAAGGTAATAAAAACATAACGGTTCATTAAGTAAGGTCTTTATACACCACTGAAAACTTCTTCTTCAAGGTAGTGACGAAACGCGCTCTGTAGCGCTGTGTGTTCGCTGTCGGCTACGCTAGAAACATGACCACACAATATGTCGACCTCCATAGAAGGGGGCGTCCGCGGTTATGGAGATATAAATGTCTCATTCTAAGGTAATAAAAACATAACGGTTCATTATGCAAGGTCTTTATACACCACTGAAAACATAGTTATGGATCTTATATTGCATTTCTGTCAATAGATCCAGAAATATTACACAATGCACCTTTAAGCCTGGGACACGCCAAGCCGACAAGCGGCTTATAAGCTTTAATGTGTGCTTTATATACAAGCTTTATATATATATAGTAATAATGCAAAATATTTTTGAATAATTAAGCATGAAAACATATTCTAGTACACCCCAAAAACTAAATCAAGACTTCATGCAAGGGCATAATAGGACGCCTTCAACATTACACTTAATCATGCAGCCATCTTCCTGAGCGGGTCTTGGCACACACTCCTGGTAATCGTACACACACATCTTCAATAAAGTCATCTCCAGCTGTACTGGCACAGCAGGACTCATGAAAACACCTCACTAAGCAGGAGAAACATGCTGCCGATGCAAAGCCTCAAAACATCCAACTCCCCTCATAACCAGCCACCTACCTAGAGTTATACTGCCTCAAATCAGTCTCGGCTGTAGGAATCACAGGGAAGAAAGAAAGCGTGGGCTTTATAAATGAACAAAAGCTTTGTTGGCATGACTAAAAATGTTTACAAGAATTCCACAGAATTCAGGTTGCATGCAAGTTCAAGCCAGAAACACAACATAAAACAACAAAATATGAATATGAAATAATGATTCATATTACTGTGAATCTCACGTAACTGTGGAGAAAAGACATTTTAAAAATAAATAAATGTTTATATTTTGCAAAAAATTATAAAAAATTATATTAAGGTTATTTGCACATCATTCGGGAGACATAAGCAAATCTTGCTACACAATTCTCATTAATGTAAAGTGAAAAGCAAATTATGTATAATTGTCAGAGTAGTTTCTTCATTATTGTATGTGAGTGCAGCATTATTGCTCTTTTACAGTAAGCAAATGTTGATATGTGAAAGAACCGGCTCGTGATTGGATCAGTGCTGCGGTCTGAAAGAGAAGATGTGTCATAACACTCAGAGCTCAATGCAGAGGCTGTTCTTCCTGATTATCTCGAAGGGCTTCATTCTGGAGTGAGGAGTGACACGTGAGTCACGACTCAGTGATTCAGGGTGAGTCAATAAATAGGATGAAAAGAGCACTGCTGGTTACTGACTCACACAGCTGGTGAATTCCCCTACGATGGGTTAGATTAACTCTGTCTAGAACATCATTTACAGTGACCGGACATATTTCTGTATTTGAGCAGATTGACATCTCTATAGGCTTAGATGCATGTTTCTTAAATGTGTTCATTTTATTGGAAAGGTTCACAGATGGACATAAATTGTTTCCTCTATTGATTGAGCTTTATAAATTACAATAATTGTACTGTGGCCAAATGTATTATCATGCACCTTCTTGTTTGTCTTTGATTTTTGATTTTTTTTATTAAATGACAAAAGTATGTTTAGTTAATAGGAGTGTAAAGATACCCTCATGTCATGATACTGAACTCACGATACAATATTATTGCGATACTCCAAGACATATGATCATGTAAAAGGTTAACAAAAAAATGTACTGTTGATTAAAATGCTAAATTGGGTATTAAATTGTGTGTGTAAATGAATAGGCTTGGACTTGGTGCTGGAAACCCAATGCACAGGACAATAGAGACACCAGAATAACAATATTCATGATTCTGAAGCTGAAAATACAGAATTATTTAGATGAATATGCTTGCACTCTGTCACTGACTAGATATATTTAAAATAATGTAGACCACTTATTACTGGTAACAGAAGACATTTATCAGGACACACAAATATTCCCTCATTGCATTATTATACATTATATTCAACATTATATATATTAGTTTAATGTAGTACTGACACTGAAACTCTGTAAACTTGTAAAAAAAATTCACGCACAGTAATTTTATTCTGGGTGAACTACACAATACATATTGTCACTATCCATGATACATACATCCGCGATATATTGTGACACGATATATTGTTAAACCCCTATTAGTTAAGCAATGAATTACTTTTGAAGTACTGTATATGGACATGTTCATAAATAAATAAATCAGTATTGTGTCAGTTGAGCTATGTTAAACTTTTCTGGCTTTTCCATTGTTCCTCATTTCTTTTTTATTGTCCTTCAGTTTCCTCAGGTTAGTGTTTTTTGTCTCAGTTTGGAGCGTTCGGTTCTGTAGATTTGGGGAACCAGAGGAGGGGCGAAAGCTCAGACACAAGAGCCTTTTTTATTAGAACCAGGCACTTTGGGGTGGTGCTCAAGCCAAGGGGAGTGTGTGACACACACACACACACACACACACACACAAGCTCACGTCCTACCAGGGCCCCAGAACATAGGGGGAACTGGGCCTCAAAAGTGAGTCGTACAGGGCCTCTTTTAAAGTGAAACGTGATCCTCTCGTCTACAGCAGCGTGTGTGTGTGGGTACAACGGTTCTGACTCACATTTGTGGAACAAAACAGATGCATTACGGGCTTGTCAAAGTCAAACGACACAACAGTTTGAAATAAACACACACTCACTCATTCTGTTATCGATCTATTGAAAGAAAGTTTTTGAAGGTACCTGAACAATGCAGAGGCTGATGGGATAGATTCCTCCAAAGCCCATGTGCCAAGACAGACGGACACTTGAATTAGTGATATCTTCGGCTTTAATGTCATGGGGTTCGGAAGGAAGGACTAGACAGAAAGATCAAAGATAGATATAAAACATTTATTGCTAAAAAAAATAGCTAAAATAAATTTGTGTTTGCACATCAGGCAAAATATGCAATTTTTGCTCATATGTGACTCAGATCAACTTTTTCATAACAAACCACAAGCGATCTGATCTTCTCGATTCTGATTTGGTCAGACACAGGTCTGATGTTTTGCAACGCAGCCTCCATCTGAACAGTCATATCGGGATTCTTGTGACTTTCACATCACGTATCGTCATTCATCACAATTCTGCATAATTTTACATAGCGGTAGATGTTTATTCACAGTGAGCTGTGTTACAACGAGAGCTCAATACAAGCCAAACTTGAGGAGTCGTATCGTAAATAATTACATCGTCTCTATCTTCTGACTCGTCCTCAACTGCTCACCAATTTCACTGTCCATCACCTTATAAATGAAATGTACTTTGTATTTGTGTGAACTATGTATGTTTTAGCTTATTGCAGCATTAAATAGTACTGGAATCAGTTGTGACTCACGACTCTCATGCGGTGAGAGAGCATTGTCTTGGCTGACCACTCCTGAATGGCAGGTAAAAACAGGGCCTAGAAGCACATAAAGCACCCTCACTTCAGGACGTCCCACTTACCCGTCACAGCGCCCGTGCCAGACGATGCCACACCTTTACGATTGTGTGCCTCACAGGAGAAAGAGCTGCTTTTATTCAGACCTGCAGAGGAGTGAAACAACATGGTTGAGAAAGCTGAGACTAAAACACAAATCTGCAAAGTTGGGTTACACATCATTTTCTGTTGATTATAAGTAATGTTGTACCTACATGTCAACTAACTATCTTTCAGTAGAGTATTAGTTGAGTATTAGTAGACTGTTAGGTTTGGGTTAGTAGAATAAGTTGACATGTAGTTGCAAAGTCACTTATAGTCAGTAGATTGTCTGTTGGGGAGCATCACAATAAACATTTAGCA